>PVIC010008492.1:0-13360 GCA_004025085.1 Thryonomys swinderianus
CCAAGAGGTCAAGTCTCAAAGGAACCAATAGGCAGACAGGGGAAAGTGGTTTAAATTCAGTTTCTAATGCAACCAGGTTAAACTTGGAACAGGAAAAAAAAAAGTTCCAATGAGAAAAGCAGATTATGTGATATGCAAAGAATAAGCCAAAGCATAGAGTTTCGGCCAGTGTGTGTGAGTCCCTGGCCAGAAGATCTCCTCCTCCTTTGGCCCCCATGCTCCACACATGTCATTTAACAAACCTTGCGTCACCACAATAGCTATCTGAACACTTGCTTTATCTCCTCTGCAGATGGTAAATTCCTGGGGAACTAGGATCATGTCTTCTGCACTCTGCTGTAAAAAGCACAATGTCTTTCAAGTGCAACAGACATGTGCTGACTTGGCTGGCTGTACCATATGGCACGGCTGGGCCCTGGGTGGGGCTCTGGGTAGAGGATTTTCTCTGGCTGAACCAAAAGACATGGAAACAGATACTGGTGTGCAGCTGGAGAGGAGAACTAGCTTCTCATGTTCTATAGCACAGTAGGGTAAGTATGGTTGACATCATCGTCATTTAATAGTAAATTTCAAAGTAGCTGGCAGAGATGATTTTCAATGGTCCTCACACACACACATACACATGATGCAGGTCTCAGAGGATGGATCTACTAATTATCTTTATCTGATTTTTACACTCTACATAGCCATATTGAAATGTAACACTAATCTATTGGTATGCATGGCTACCATGCACCAGTTACAATTGTGTAAAAACAACATGGTCACTGCGAGGACAGGAAGGATCAATAAATAGTATTTTTGACTATGACTTCACTGTATCAATCCCAATCACATTCATTGTGCAGAGGTGACACATGTACATGATTTATCTTAATTCATTTTTTTAATCACCTTCCCTCCACTCCCTCCATCTCCTGGACTTTCATATATGTGTGCATATGTACACATATACATATGCATACATATATATTATACATAGATATGGTGCATGTTTATAGTACTTACAGTACATAATGATCATATTCCTCTAGGGACTTTGAACATGTACACACACACACACACACACACACCACAGTTTCCCTCTTTAAAATCTCACTTCCCTCCTCTCTTCCCCCTCCTTCCAGTTCTTGGATCCCTTCTCATATGGTAAAAATCTATCTCACAATTCCCTATTGTCTTTTGTTCTGCTCTTCATACTTTGGGTTTCTCATACAAGAGAAATCATGCACTATTTAAGCTTGTGTGTCTGATTTATTTCACTTAACATTATGATTTTGATTTTAAGTCAACTAGCAGTCTCACTAGGTTTCTGGACAGAGATACAAGCCAAAAACAGCATTTCAATCTTACTTGAAATACAAAAGTTCAGCTTGGTGGAGTAAAGATGGTGGCAGGAAGATATTACCTCTGGCTTCATTCTTTAGAAAGTCTTAAAACCCTCCAGTGGTAGTTGCGAAGGAGTAGAGGGTTTTAAATTGGCCTTAATGAAGCACAAGCAGCCAAGTCTCTGCGAGGTGACATGGCGTCTCCCCTGTCTGGATGACTTTCTTTTTGCTTTTCTCCACAGTGGATTCATTGCAACAGAGACTTAGAGCCAGCCTATCTGTCACCATAAAACACTAACATGAGGCCAGGCTTACTGCAGAGTTAACCTTATCTGAAAGGCATTATGTGATCAAGGCCGACTTGGCAACCTCCAGGCACTCTGCTGAGCAGAAAAGGCTGGGGTGCTGATTTTCGCTTCTTCAGCTCATTTTGACTCAGCTAAATGAAGGAATACCAAACACAATGTCAATGTGATGACTGAAAGGACACAAACCAGAGACAGGCTTGCTAAGTTAAGTACATTCAAAGGAGAAATATTTATATTTTACATTTTAAATAGTCCCAAAGGGACGCACAATATGTTTTTCATCTCATTTGTGTTTAGGAACTTATCGTACTTGAAAAGTAAAGCAGGGCCCTCAAGCTGTGGCTCCAATGATAGTGATTTTCTTATCATATAGATCAAAATAACAGACTCAGGATACAAACAGGCCTTCCTTTGCAAATGTACAAAATATAGATTGTTCAGAAGAAAAGGTAAATCACTGCACTAAAGACAAGCACATTCCTTTGCAAGACCTGGCCCTCTGGACACAAATGGCTAAAAGGTAACATATGTCTCCTTGCCTCTCCTGTCTAATTATGTAACACAAATGCACATTTTCTGGAATGTTTCCTGGGTCTCTGAAGGAATGATGTAGAGATCTGTACAAAGGAGGAACTGGGACCATCCCAAGAAACTAACAAATGAAAGAACAAATACAGGAGTATTCTGATAAGGGTCGACCTACCTTCTACACCATGGACATGGGTTGTTTGAACCCACAATTTCCTTGAGTGAAAATAAAAAGTTTTCAAGGTCCCTACAAGATCAGAAAGAAATGAGTGCAGCTGAGTTTGCTCTATGCAGAATCTAAGTCTTCCACAGGCAGGTGAAGAGAGAGTTATGTGTTAGGGGAATGGAAAAAATTATTATCTAAGGAAATAAAAAGAAGAAGGATCATGCAGGACAGCTCAGCAGATGAGTCCCTGTCCTTATTCCATCATGAGTATGACCTGCAGAAAAATACCACAAGTTTGCTGCAGTGCTGCAGTGCTGTGGCGTGGGGAGGTAGAATCAGCCTACAGGGGTTTGGGTCCCAGCTTCACCATGGTCTCGCCATGTGACTTTGGCCAAGTCACTTAATATCCGTGAGTCACTCACTTTCCATTTGACAGATAGGGATAACAACAAAATTTCACTGTCTTTGAGTGGTTCATGAATGCTCTTGGACTTAAAATAGGGTTAGGTCCTAATAAACCTACCAAAGTTGAATACACTGTAAGTAGAAAATGAACTTAATATACTTACCTTATTGAACATCACACCTTGGCCTTTTTCTTGAACGTGTTCAGAATGCTTTTTGTGAGCCTATAGACCAGTGCAAAGTCTGTTTTATAATAAAGTGTTGGATACCTTATGCAAGCTACTGAATACCTGTATTCAAAGAACAGTGGCATCATAAGACATTTAGAGTCCCAGGTGTTCAATTTCACTCATTGTCTTAGTAGCGAAATGCCACAGAGACACAAGTGGCAGGAGTGTGGTGTCACAGGACCAGAGAATATGGCAAGATGATTCTACTGGATTCAGGGAGAACTGGGAGAGTTACAGAGATTCTGAGGAAAGATGTAGCTGGCAGAAGGACTGGCTTGGTAAATACAGTGGTGAGATACAGCAAGCATGTAAGGGAAATGTACAAGTAAATTCAATTTGTTGGATCATAAAACAAAGAGAAAAGAAGAATTAGAAAGACAGCTGTCATAGAAAATCTTTATTCCATGCTATTCAACAAGGATATTTTCCTAAAGAGAGAAGCAAAACATATCGAATACCAGGGTGATGTGATTTGATTTGTTTTTTTAGATAGTTAATTTTAAATTTTTATTTATCAACTTCTGGAACAATGTTAACTCCTGAAAGGACAAAAATGTATTTTTTCCATGAAAGAGCTAAAGGTGTAGTGGAAAAGAATAACAAGTGACCTTCTTGTGTCTAGATGCAAAGCCTCATGCAAATGAGGTGGGTTTTTTTGCAGAGGTGGCTGGACTTAAGAGTGTATGATGCTGGAATTGATTCATAGTACAATGCTAGGCTCAAGGGCATTAGAATTAAAGGCCTGAGAGTCACCTACCCTAAGTAGTTTGGCTAAGATAAAAGGGGCAGAAAGTCCCTTTTGCTCGTTTCTGGGTGCCATGAACTTTTTATCTTCTGCCAAGCCCCCCTTCTAAGTCACCTGCCATAGAACCAGTCGAGTATGAGCTGAAGCCTCTACCAACTGTGAGGTAAATCAGCTCTTCTTCCTTTAACTTTGGATGTCAAGTATTTTTTCTCAATATCAAGAGAAAAGGAACTAAGACAAGAAGGAAAGAGTTCACTATAAAACTGGTTGAGTGCTATGACAGTGACCTGGTCATCTGAAAAAACAAGACCCACATGAAGTGGGGAAACCCAGCTCCAAATATAGGTGAGAAAATGTTTCCCTTTCCTGAATTGCATGCAGCATAAACTTGAGTCTTTGTAACACAAATACTTCCCAAAATACCTGTGTGTTATGCCACAGAGTCATGGTCTCATGGTGTTGGCTTCCAGACTTGGTAGAGTTCTTAGAAGTCACCTGGTACCATGTTTCTTTAGTGACTGGGGAGCTTCCTATTTCAGGGCAGCTTGCTCCACTCTGGCAAATAAGCCAGGGAGGTGATTCCTACATCACGCACCATATTACCAGGATTACTTTACAGTTCCCTTTGCTCCTGTCTGAGGAGGAAAGAAAAGTTAACACTATGGATTTGTGTTGACACTACTATCATCTACCTTTGTAGTGCGGGGAAAGTTAATGAAGCTTTCTAACTCAAACCAGTCATCTCTAAAATGGTTTGATATAGAGCTTAAATGACCACAGGAATAATATAAAGCAATTTACCAAGTGACTTGCAAATGAAGTTCAAAAAGTAATAGTTGTTACTATAATTAAAGCTCAATGTTCTTTTTTTTTTTTTGAGACAGGGTCTCGCTTTGTAGTTCAGGCTGGCTCTGAGCTCACTATGTAGCCCAGGCAAGCCTTGAACTCAGCAATCCTCCTGTCTCTGCCTCCCGAGTGCTGGGATGACAGGCGTGAGCCACCACGCCCAGCAGTGTCAATGTTCTTTTTTTAATGGTCCGAGGGATTCAAACCAGGACCTTAAGCTCTGTTATTGATCTACAACCCCAGCTCAATGCCCAAGTTCTAAATATGCCCCTACACTCACTTTTTAAGAAAATAAAAAACAAAATAAAAATACTTTATGAGCTCTCTTCAAATATTTGGCCAAATATTGAATATATTACCTAGGTTTAGTGTAGCTATCATAAAGTACTCTCTATCATGAGCAGAAAAAGAATTGAGGCAATTTCTGACATTCATTCCACTTTAACAATTCTCTTCTATTATGACAATCAAACCAAGTAAGTTAATATTCCTAGGGAAAATCCAGCTTTTCCAGATTAGCCTGATAAGCTGGTATTTTCCTATGCATTTTTTCACTGAATTCTTTATTGGTACTTTTTTTTTTTTTTTGAGACAGGGTCTCGCTTTGTAGTTCAGGCTGGCACTGAGCTCACTATGTAGCCCAGGCAAGCCTGGAACTCAGCAATCCTGCTGTCTCTGCCTCCCGAGTGCTGGGATTACAGGCGTGAGACACCATGCCTGGCACTGTGGTATATGGTATTGATGGCTGGTGGGCATGAGTCACCACGCCCAGCATTGTATGTGGTTACCAGGATCGAACTCAGGACCTTGCACTTGCAAGGCAGGCGCCAGAACCACTGAGCTAAATCTCCAGCCCCTATTGGTACATTTTATATACAGCTCACAATTCAACATTGGAGAATTCCTGTGTATTTTTAAAAAGAGTTATATATTTAAACCACAAAAGGGAATAGTTCATTTACCCATGATAACCAGTTATTGATAGTGTTTCTTTACCCTTCTTTTAATAGCCATGAAATCAACAATGATGGTCCCTAATCATTGTTTCTAATCTCAGTAGTTCTGGCCTTTTCCTCCCTTAGTTCAGCTGGATGAAGTTTTATCAACCTCATTGTTTCAAGAACAAGCTTTTAGTTTCTTTTATTTTTCCTCTTGCTATTGATTTTCTATTTTATTTCTGCTCTAATTTTTTATTATTCTTTTATCTGTTTTCCTTGAGATTGCTTTGGATTAATTTTCTAAGATAAAAGATTATTGCTTTTGGACTTTAATACTTTTCTAATTTATTCAGTTAAAAATGATAGTCATTCTGTAATTGCTTTAACACTGTGAATTTTTTTTTTTTTTTTTTTGAGACAGGGTCTCGCTTTGTAGTTCAGGCTGGCCCTGAGCTCACCATGTAGCCCAGGCAAAACTCGAACTCAGCGATCCTCCTGTCTTTGCCTCCCAAGTGCTGGGATTATAGGTGTGAGCCACCATGCCCGGCTGTCATATATATATATATATTTTTTTTTTTTTGCATTTTGAGTCAGGGTCTTGCTTTGTAGTTCAGGCTGGCCCTGAGCTCACTATGGTGCCCAGGCAAGCCACTGCGAACTCAGCAATCCTCTTGTCTCTGCCTCTTGAGTGCTGGGATTACAGGCGTGAGCCACCATGTCTGGCATTGTGGTATGCGGTGTTGATTGTTGGTGGACGTGAGTTTCCATGCCCAGCATTATATGTGGTTACCGGGGATCGAACTCAGGACCTTGCGCTTGCGAGGCAGGTGCCGGAACCACTGAGCTAACCCTCTGGCCCCTGTCATATATATTTTAATAAGTTGTATTTTGTTTCAACTTAGTTCAAATGTGTTTAGTCTCTCCTGAGATTATATCCCTGACCTGACCACATGTTATCTAGAAGTATTTTATTTCCTCTCCAACTACTTGAAGATTTCCTGGTCATGTTTCATTTTTTTCTATTTAATACTCATATGATCTAGGGAAGACTTTTTATGATTTCTACACTTCTAAATTTGTTAAAATATGCTTTATGGCCCTGAATGTAATCTATCTTGGTGAATATTCTTCTGGTCTTGAAGAGCGTATGTACTGTGCAGTTGTTGGATAAAGTATTCTATAGATGTCATTAGATTCAGAGATTTATGATGTCTTCAGTTCATATACATCCCAACTGATTTCTAGCCTAGTAGATCTATCAGTTGCATCTACTATTTCTTTTTATCTACTTACAGAGGGCAGTTGACAGAACACAAAACTCTTTTTATCTACTTACGGAGGGCAGTTGACAGAACACAACTACAGTAGATCAATCTATTTCTCCTTGTATATCTATTATTTTTTACCTCATTAACTTTGTAAACACATTACAAATTGTTATATCCTCTGAGACAATTAACTCATTTATCATAATTTAGTTCTTTGTATCCTTGATAGTTTTCTTTCCTCTCAAGTTTGTTTTGCCTGAAATTAATATAGCTACTCCAGGTTTTTTTTTTTTTTTTTTGAGACAGGGTCTCACTTTGTAGTTCAGGCTGGCTCTGAGCTCACTATGTAGCCCAGGCAAGCCTTGAACTCAGCAATCCTCCTGTCTCTGCCTCCTGAGTGCTGGGATTACAGGCATGAGCCACCACGCCTGGCACTGTGGTATGTGGTACTGATTGCTGGTGGGCATGAGTCTCCACGCCCAGCATTGTATGTGGTTACCAGGGATCGAACTCAGGACCTTGTGCTTGTGAGGCAGGTGCTAGAACCACTGAGCTAACCCTACTGCCCAGCTACTCCAGTTTTTTATTGTTAGTATAGAATATATTTCATCAAACCTTTATTTTTATTAAAATGTAATATAGATAACATAAAATTTTTATTTTCAACCATTTTACAGTACTGGAGATTGAACCCAAAGCCTCACCCATGTTACACAAGAGCTACATGCTACACACTCAGCTGAGCTACATAACTAGCTTCATTTAAGCCTTTTTAAAGTACAAAATTTGTGGCATTATTTATATTCACACTGTTGTGCAACCACCAATGCTGTCTTCAGAATTTTTATCACCTCTAGCTGAAACTCTGTCCCCATTAAATAGTAACTCCTCATTCCTCCTTTTGGCAACTCTTGTGTTTTCTTTATGAAATTGGCTACTCTAGGAGCCTATATATTTGTGTTTACATGTCTAAGTTTATTTCACTCAGCATGATTTCTTCACGATTCTTTCATGTTGTAGCAAACATCAGAATTTCATTCTTCCTTTCTTTTTGTGATACTTGAGGTTGATTCCAGACCTTCACACTGTATATAGCCACTGCTTCTTTTTTATTTTTCATTTTGAAGCAGGATCAGTATTAGTTACTTCCTCCTTGCTGAAATAAAATGCCTGACATTCAAAGTTAAATGAAAAAAGGTCTATTTTAACACAGAGTTTGTAGAAGTTTCAGTTCATAGTTGGCTGGATCCAAAGCAAGGTGACATGGCAGATGGGGCAGAAGAGGTTTTTCATCCTGAATTTTCAACTAATCCAACTATGTCAACTTTTATACAGTTAATATAAGTACCTTAACACAGTATGTATTTCCAACTTCTCCCTCACCCCTTGTAATATTGTCACTCCTTACAATGTTTCTGTAAGTTATAATTACTGTTTATTTTTTTGCTATTATTTTAAATAAACTGATATCCATTAGATAATATGAATAGTGGCCAAAAACTGTGCCAAGGGCTGGGAATTTAGTCAGTGTACCATGCCCACCTTGTGAGCACAATGTCCTAAGTCCAATTCCTGGTACCACCCCAAAAGTAAATAATATTTTATTATACTTCCATTTATTCTTTCTCTGTTGTTTATTTATACAGATACAAGCATAGTATTTTCCATAGTATAGTATAGTATAGTATTTTCTTCATGAAAAATTTATTATGATTTCTGGCAAAACAAGACTACCAGCGATGAATTCCCTCCATTTTTGCCTGAGAAAAAATTTTCCCCTTCATTTCTGAGAAATATTTCATTGCATTTATAGGTTAGTGATTCACATCCTGTAAAAGTAAAATATTCATTTCACTCTCTCCTTGATTATATGGCTTCTAAAGTATAACAATTCATATTCTAATCTTTGCTATTATATAAACATCTTTTTCTTCTGACTTCTTTTGAGGTATTTTTTCTTTGGCTTTCAGCAGCTTGTGGATGTCATGCTTATGTATGGATTTTTTGTTATTTGTTCTGCTTGGTGTTCTCTACATTTCCTGGGTATATGGTTTGGTATCTTATTAATTTGGGGAAATTCTTTTTTTTTTTTTTTTTTTTTGAGACAGGGGTCTCACTTTGTAGTTCAGGCTGGCCCTGAGCTCACTATGTAGCCCAGGCAAGCCTCGAACTCAGTAATCCTCCTGTCTCTGCCTCCCGAGTGCTGGGATTACAGGCGTGAGCCACCACGCCCGGCACTAATTTGGGGAAATTCTAAGTCATTATTGCTTCAAATATTTATTCCATTACTTTTTCTTCCTTTCCCTATTCTCAATTTCATGTATGGTTTTGTTTTTTTTTTTTGTTTTTGTTTTTGTTTTTTTTTGCTTTTTGGAGACAGGGTCTCACTTTGTAGTTCAGGCTGGCCCTAAGCTCACTATGGTGCCCAGGTAAGCCGCCGCGAACTCAGCAATCCTCCTGTCTCTGCCTCCCGAGTGCTGGGATTACAGGCGTGAACCACCACGCCCAGCATTGTATGTGGTAACCGGGGATCGAACTCAGGTCCTTGCGCTTGCAAGGCAGGCGCCGGAACCACTGAGCTAACCCTCCGGCCCTCATGTATGTTTTTTGTAATTGTCCTGCAATTCTTAAATTTTCTGGTCTGCCTTTTAAATTTTTGTCTTTGTATTTTGGTTTTAATTATTTCTGGTATTTTTCTTCAAGTTCACTCACTCTTTCGTTTGTCATGTCCAGGCCATTGAGATTCCATTGAAAATATTCTTTACTTATGTCATTTGGAATTCTAGGATTCCCCTTTGATTCTTTCTTAATGATTTTATCTCCCTGCTTATATAACCCATCTACTGTAACATATTGTCCAATATTTCCATTGAATATCATATTAATCAATTGTTTTAAATCATTGGTCTGATAATTCTAATGCCTCTGCTACAGCTGAGTCTGGTTCTGATGTGACTTTTCTCCCCCATCTATGTTTTCTGTCTTTTAGTCTTTTAGTCTTTTAGTCTGACACGTCAGCCTGTGAAACACAATTTCCATATAACATACCTAAAACTAAAAAAAAAGACTTTACTCAACATCTTTTTGAAATTTTTAGTGTTCCCCAAATGTTGCACAGTTCCTGTGTAATTTACTTTTAAATCTTTTACTCAGTAATTCCAAATCTAAATATTTAAGGTAGCTACAGCAAAAAATAAGAACTACAGGGGGGGTTACAATAAAAGAATGTCATTTTAAGTCTCCCTTAAGAAATATTGTGAATATTTTAGCATAACTCTGAGATTTTTTAATATGTCTATACATAAAATATGTGATACAGATATATGTAGAGTTAGTAAAATGCTCTCCTCAATGAGTCATGAACATCCTTTTATAACAATAAATATTTGGAATATTAATTTCACTCTTCCAAGCAGTATTAACAGAAAGCCTTCATAGGTTTCTCTAGGAAGAAGAGGCTGTTTCCCTTTCTTCAGATTCCCCCAGAGCAATTTTAATGGCATCTGAGAAGATTCATACATGTCTTACTTTAATAAAAATGTGTGTTGCTTAAAAGGCAGACCTATCTCTTGTAAAGCTGGTCTACAGCAGCAATCTCTCAGGCTGAAGGGGATTCAGTTTAAGAACTTGCTGTTTGAGGTTTCCTTGACCCTAATATCCATGACTTAAGTTGCTTCCAATTTTACCATCAGTTTGCATAGGCATCATTCTATTCTCAAGGCATCATCATACATGTTCTTCACTTGAGTCCTGTGTGAATTTAAAATTTGTATTTTCTCTATCCTTGTCCAGTTGATCAACAAGACTGGAACGCGATGAACTTAAAGAATGAAGGCTGATAAGTAATATGTTTCTAATTTAAAGTCAGCTTTGAATCCAGATTTTTTAAAACACATTTCTTCTAAGATTTATGTAGAAAAGAATCCCAAGATGTTAATGTTTGGGATTTAACCTCTGTAGAGACTATGGATTTCCTAAGACTGCTGTAATAACCACAACTGGGGTGGTTTAGACCTAGAAAAATGTATTATCTTGCAATTCTGGAGACTTGTCCTCAGTCAAGGCATCAGGAAGCCCTCACTTCCTTTGCCAAGGGTCTCATCTTGCCTCTTTCCAGCTCTGGTTGTGGCGAACAACCTCTGCTATTCATTGGCTTTTAGCTATCTTCTTCCAGTCTGCCTCTGTCTTCACAATGCTGCTTTTCTTATGCGGCTGTCTATGGAAACCTCTTCTCATCAAGACATCAACCATACTGGTGAACCTCTCCCAAATACAGTATGACTTTATCCTTACTGATTACATTTCCAATGACCTTATTTCCAATAAGATTTCCTTCAGAGGTTTGGACTCAGTAGGCACTTTGGGGGAACCTCATTCGAATCTTTATTCCAGTGACTTTCTGTAAGAACAACAGAGGCTACCATTAGCCACATGCTGTTGGTTACACAGTGGAACATACAAACCACCACACCACCACTGCCACTGAAGGGAGCCTCAGACAGCCATCATTCAGTGAGATTGTTTAGGATTGTCTACTCTAGTCTCTTGTTTTACAGAGGAGAAAAATCAGGCCTGAAGACTCATAACTGGTGACAGATCTGGGGCTGGATCCTCTGAGCTCTTTTTGTACCCTTCCACAAAATTAACAATTGGGAAACCAGTAAGACTGAGCCCCACAAGATGCTGCACAGTTCACAAATCCTTAGGAGGAAAAGGAACATGAACTGGAATAGTAATGGGACCCCGGAATGACTAAGGCCATATGGACTTGGCAGGATCAGCGGAGATTAGAAAGATTGTTAAATTGCTGCACCAGAAGTCAGAGATGAGGAATTTAGTCCAGGATCAACTGCTTTCTAGAAAGAAGCTCTACATTGACAACCTAGACTCTCTGAACCCATTTTTCTCCAAACAAGTATTATGATGTAGGGATTCGTATCACCGCCATCACAGCCAACTTTCATTGATTCACCAACACTGCAAGTTATCTGATTTCTGCAGCCATCAATGTCATCAACTATAAAACAGCACTGACAGCAATATGGCATCTACATTCCCAGGATTGTTAAGGGAATCGAGAGCTTTCATAAGCTTTTTTAACAGTATCTGCCACATGGCACTGAACAAAAAATCTGCTGTTATATCACTATTATAAAATCAAATGGTTGAACTAAATACCTAAAATGGATCCCAGTGCCACCCTTATGTCGTGAACCTGTAGTCTCTCTCTGTAGCCTTGAAAACTCTGAGACCATGAGACACATGTAGTCCATAAGGAAGAGCCCTAGAGAGTTTCCCGAGTTCTCACTGAAACTGAGGGTGTGGGAGAAGCCCAGATGGCTCAGAACTGGGCAAAGCCTCTTCCGCTTTGGACAGGGGCAGGGAAAGTTTCTCTTTATATTTTTCACTATGACTATAGAGGTGGAAGGACTGATTATTACAAAGAAAGAGAAATGGGAGGCATTTGCAAAGTGGGCTGAGTGGCATGTGGGAGGAAGGCCTGTGTGGCAGAGAATCTATCTTGCAAAGATATTGTAGTGTGGGGGGGCAGGGAATACAAATAGGAAAGATGTGAAACTGTACTTTATAAGCCACTCCAAGAAGCAATATTGTATGAGCCGAGACCACTATACATTCAGGATCTTAAAATGTAGCTGCTCAAAATCTCTCTACCTTCTCCAAATTTCTACATTTCAGTCAGATTTTGAGAGGTGCATGATACCTGGGGCTTAGGCATCTGCCTCAAAGTATACTAGCTGGGCATGTGCAGCCCTGCCATCCCAGTCCAGCTGGATGGCACTGATTCTATTTAAATACACTAGGACTCAAGGAAGCACTCACCCTGAAGTGCTGGGTTCCTGCAGGGCTTCCTTCATTTCCTCAGCAAGTATGTGGGTACCAGAGGGAGTCAGTTTCATTTCTTTTTATTGCTCTTGAGTTGAAATCAATTTGTGACAGTAACCATGACCTCAGACAGGATCTTGTCAGGTTCCATTATTGAACTTTGCAAGTGTAACTGGATGAAACATAATAGATTTTTAACTTGTTTTGAGAGGTAAAGAATAAGACAGAGGGACTCCCTCTATGTATGGACATTAGGACATATGGATGAAAGCTGCCTGTGGAGGACATGAGAGAGGCCTCTATTTCTTCTGCTCCAGAAGTGATTTGAGGTGAAGAAAACACAGGAAAGCTCCCACAAGTGGGTAGGGAATGGTTTGGGGACTTTATAGAGCATAGTTTATATGAAAAGCCTCGATCTCCACTCTCTACTAAGAAAAGACGTTTTCTTGACCAAAATGTCAACACTGAGAGGCAAACTATGAAATTCAATTGCAAGAAGGGAATTTTGACATCAATCCTAGTGGTTACGTTACCTTGCGAACCTGTCCATGGTGGTAGTTAATATTTATTGAGCCATTATTCTTTTCCAGGCCTGCACTCACTGTATCGCAAGCAGCAACCCACATTGACCTCACCACACCCTCAGGAAGTAGGGTCTATTTTTAGCCCTACTTTACAGAAAGAAGAAGTTGTTGTTCCCAGCAGTGTAGCTTGGGATTTGAATGGAGATTCCAGTTAGGAGCCTGAATTCTTT
>PVIC010008492.1:13460-24867 GCA_004025085.1 Thryonomys swinderianus
ACCGGGGATCGAACTCAGGACCTTGCGCTTGAGAGGCAGGCGCCGGAACCACTGAGCTAACCCTCCGGCCCGGAGCCTGAATTCTTAATCAGCACCGGAGAGCTCTACCTGACCTAGCAGACCTGCCTAGTGATCAGTAATCTGGTGACCCTGCCCTTTCCTCCCCATTTAGAAGAGGAAATGGGGTCATAAATGTGCAACCTTCGGAGAAAAGGTCTCTTACCAGCACATCTAGATTCTAAGAAGGGGGTGGAGAAGTCAGGAGTAGCCATAGTCAATGGGCATGTTTATAGATATTTAAGATTCTAGTGCTTCCCAGGGTCTACACAGCATACCAACAACATGGCCCAGTACCCTCCTCCCTCAAGACGGCCTGCCAGCATATGAGGGATATTTAAATAAATTTTTGACATGATTTACTCTTTGATTTTTTTTTCCAGGAGCATTTCTAGTTCAGTGGTGAAAAAACAAATAGTCACCAAGTAGAGTGGGATCCTAAATTTAGGCTTAGCAAACAAACATTCTAATGTTATTAAAAAACCTAGTTTCAAGGAAAATACCATTTACCTCAAAGATCAGAGAGTAAGACATAACACAGACAGCTTAACGGGAGGACGATGGCCAGCCATTCCAAATTTAGACCCTTCACATTTAAAAGGCACATAGTTGTCATCATATTTTTATCATTACCACTCAATTTGGAAGAGAAGAGATTTTCTAGCAATTTTAAGATTGCTCTGTGGCTGAAGGTCCCTTGCAGGCTGGGGTCTACTGTCTTAACCCTGGTGTGGATTAGCAGAAAGCCAGTGATAAGGTAGAAAAGAGGAGAAATGGGGGTCCTGGAATAGGTTTCAGAAATATCTATGTTATCTATGTTATCCTTAGGATGACCTCTGGGTGGACAGGTCTCTGCTTTCAATCAAAACACACCTGCGATAAGCTTCTAAGTTACTGAGAATGTCCTCTAGGCCCATTGGACAGCTGGTCCTCTTCCAGCCCCTCTGCATCCTACTGTGAGTCTCCCCCACATCGGATTAACCCCAACCTGAAGGTTATAGAGTAAGCAGCTCATGCCAAAATTTCTAGTTCAGCCAGTTCAGACTACTGTGAACTTGAACTGAAGGGCAAGTTATCCATCAGAGTTGTTCTCATTAAATTGAAAGAAATTATGGTTTAATGTCAAAAGCAGAACCAGGGCAAAGAAACCCAAACATAGATGCTGCCAGGTACTTTTTGCACATGACCTCTACACCTTGTTGATCTTAACAAAAGCATCTTTGTTCAGCTAAACTGATTCTGTAACAAAAGAAGGGTAAAGCTCTGTGTCAAACCTACTTAACTTTCATGGTAATTATGTATCCAAATACTGTCTGTGGACTCCTCATTCAGTAATTTTCAGGATTGATTCCATGTTCCAAGGGAAGGGGAAAAGAAAAACAAAAGGGAATTTTGGCCTAGCATGAGGTTCATAGCAGTTTAACCAACTTACTCCAAAGCACATAACTCTTAAGCAAGAGTTGTGCACCTGTTCTTTCTCAAAGTCTGCCTGACTCCCAGCTCTCCACTGGCATTCAGAGATACACCTCAGCTAGCAGCATCAAGACCTTTTGAAGTCATACAATATCATGGTCTCAGGTCTCACTCTAGATCGAAAGAATAAGAAATTCTAGGGACAGAGCCAGCAAGCTGTTTCCTACAAATAACTATTCCATTTGGTAGTGATTTGGGCAAAAGTTTGAGGACTGCTACACTACTCAGCAAAGTACTCCTCAAACAAGCTCTAAAGACAACTGGAGGAGAAATACTCTTTTCTTCTGGAATCCAAGAAAAGTGGTTGAAAAAGATTGTGTTCAGGCATAGGCATAGTAGAGTTATTTACTGAAAGGTAAGAGGCCAGAGGGGTGTACATGACTGAGAGCTCTGAGTCATTTTGGTATAATAATAGATATGTCCCTTGTCGAGATACATCATTAAAAAAAGAAAGAAAGAAAATGATTAGGTGTCCATTTTCCAAGAAAAAGAGTGACCAAAGCAAGGACTATTTTCTAGATTATCAGCAATAGTCATTCATTTCATGTACTAACGTACCAAAATCCCACTGAGGAGTCTATATGGCCTCAGAAGGTATGTAAAATGTCCTTGTCAGTAGGGTTGTTCCCATAAACATGCTGCATTACATGATCTATGAGCATTTGGGTATTCATCTACTGCCTGATTTAAGTTTCATTATTTAACTTTTTTTTTAACTTCATCTTTCATTTTCAAGTTCTCCTTGCCCAGAACAAATTTTCTTAAGTGACATATGCAGAACAATGCTGACATATTATTGTCTAGGGTTCCAGGATTGCTTGTTCATAGCTACTCTCAAGCCAGTGGGCAATGATTCCAGGTGAACAGTGGTATTGTATTGACTCTGTAAGACAGGGCTTGGAATCTGACAGGCGGTAATATGAACCATCACATTAAAACTAGACTTTATTATATTTGTTTATAATTTAGAGTGCTGAAGATCAATAATTTCACAGAAGAAAAGGACATTATAGACATCAAAACAGTTACTCTGATTTACGTCAACAGATCATCTGTCTGCTTCAAATGTTGCATTGTTTCTTAGAGAAGCAAAAAAAGGGTTTTTATGATTACTAAAAAAAAAGAAAAGAAAAAAATAAGAAAAGCAGAACTATCACAGTGTTGGAAACAAACAAAATTTCCATAAAGGACAGACTGACTTTCATATAGTCTCCCAAAACCAAAGTGCATTATAAAATTAATAAGTTAATGAACTAAAAGATGCAGTCTTTTACCTAAAATAAAAATATCCAGCTTACTAAGCATTGTACATTACAATGAAAGAAATGAGATGAGGTCCTATAAATTCACTTTTGATGGATCTTGAGAATCTTAATTTATATCTTAATGTTTTGTTCATATATAGCCAAGAGTAGGAGAGAGAGCCAACCTAGGATCAATCCAATGTTCTGCAGAAGAAACACCATCCAGGGTCGTCGCGTTTCAACATGAGTCATTTCAGGAAGCTAAAAAAAGAATAAAAAATCAGAATGAGATCCAGATATATTCAACTGCTGGGAAAAGCTTGGTGGGAAAACATGAGACTCTGTTATTCAGAACTTAATAACCTTTAAAATTCCCCAACCAGTTACAAAATAAATGCTTAATACCTATTCCTGCCACAACTTTCAAATGTAAACTAATCATAATTTGACATAGTTATCACCAGAAATCCAATTCTTCTTTCATTTTCAGAATACATTTCAATGTGAAGTAGATAATATGTGAAAAGTATGGTTTTCAACCACTCTATTAGATTGATGTACTGGTTTTTCTTTTCAAACAGATGACCGAGGTCTTCCTGACCTTTAGATGAGTAAAAGCATCATTTCCTCCAACCATATTTTAGTCTCAGAGAGACAAGGGAGAAATGATTTTATGTTTATCATCTGCCACAGCACCATTTAGAAGAAAATGTTCATTCAAGCATCCATGCTGTGTTCCAGGGAAGTTTTAATTCTAACAGTTTGGACCCTTTCTCCTGAAGATTTAGAGTATATCTCCTCCTCCACAGGCATTTTTGTTGGAATATAGCCTCCAGTCAGTGTAGACTGCACATTTAACTCAATGTTGGCATCTCTAGACATTTTAGAGGAGTTAATTGTTTGTCTGGGACCTCTCAGGCACTGTCAGATATTGAGCTGTGTCCCTGATATCCATCAGATGCCGGGTCTAGGTGTCATTTCCTTCTCATCCCTGGTCACAAGAATCAGAAATTTCTCCAGACATTGTCAAGTGTCCCACGGGATGAAAATACTTCCAGTAGGGAATTGGATGCTTAATCAGCGAAATAAAAGATCAACATATGACATATTCAAGGCCCTCGGATTTATTTGCAATGGAAATAGGTGGAAGCATTTTCAAATACCTATAAAAGTACATCATGAAAGTTCTGGTTGAGTATGATTGCAGTGAGCATTTGTCCTTTTTGTTTACATATTTCAATGGGATGAGATTTTGGATCATTGTGTCCTGTTGTCTCAAACCCCAGAATTAAACAGCAGGCTAAAAGTCAAAACAGGATCCAAAAATGCTCTCTGAGATGGAAGGCCTTAAGTCACCTTCCTTTATGGGGTTTTTATGCCATGTTTAAAGAGGTTAAGTTAGAGAAATCTTATATGGCCCATCAATTACTATACATTCAAGATTTGAAAAATCTATAGGCTGTGGATAATAATAATCTTACATTTCCAATTTGATTTATCAAGGAGACTGAGACATTTCATTTTATTCTAGATTTTAAGTAGCTTGTGCAATTACATTCATTTAATATATAAGTTAAACATAACTGTAGCAAGTTATTTGATATGATTAATAGTGGTTTCATGATATCAGAATGAACATCTAAAATTCTCCCCAGAGAGAAAATTTTTAACTCCTTTCATGTGGCAGCATTGGCTCTGGGAAGAGAGGGACTAACCCATGGTCACTTAGACATGATGTCAGAGCTGGCACAAGAAGCCAGCACAGCTCATTATGGACTGGACACAGGAAATAGCTGCCAATACCAGGTCTTGATCTGAAGCCCATCCTTGTCTATTATCAGCAATCATTTTCTATGTAATTAAAAAGAAAAAAGATGGGAAGGGTTAGTGCTAAAAATGTCTGGCGGAGCAGAAACCATCACTGAATGTGAGAGAAAATATGATAAAATCAAACGATTCAGGTATCTTTCTAACTGCCATGAAATATATCACAGTGCTGCCTTTATGTTTTTGACGCAGATAATGGACGTTTGCAAAAAAAAGGCCGTGCCAACACACTTTGTGAGAGAATCAATGTGGACAATGAAAATCACATTATAAAACAAATCCTTCAAGAGATTCTTATCCAAAAACTGGAAGCTTTAATTTTAGTTTGGGTGGCCTATCTAAATTTTGCTTGTCCATCTATAAATTGTGTAGTAAGAAAACTCAGCTAAAACTCTTTTTGAGATAATACTTGGCTCTTGTCTAGCATAATAACAAATCCATGACTCATAATATCTCTTGGATACATTCCAACATACCAGAGAGCTCTATAGAAAGCCTTTCCAAAAGACACAAATACAAAGTGCCAAAGTTTAGGTCATATCTGATTACAGCTTTTCAGCTCCTCTGAAGCTACTCATATTTTTTCACCATTCAGTCAGTAAAGTTTGAAGAAAAATAAAAGTCCATAGGAATTAAATTTCAAGAACATATGTGTGTGTGTGTGTGTGTGTGTGTGTATTCATTTCTTTTTCTGTTTCCCTGGCTTTCTTTGAGAAAAGTCCACTTTATTCCAGGGCCATTAAATTCTGCTATTGAGAAGCTTTACAGATCCTGATTTACACCATAAGACTAGCAGACCTGAAATGATGGATAAAGTATATTATAATTGAGGTAAAAGGGGCAGAAAAAGTAGAACAAATTTTAGCAAGAGCCCTTCCCACAGACAGTGCAAAGTGAAATGATCTTTAGATTTCTGCCAGAAACTTAGAAATATTGAAGTGGAAAAGTAACCTACTGTCTTTTTATTTTTAACACTATGTTTAGCAAATTGCCTAATTCAAATCCATGGATGCAAAAACATGACATTCAAGGAGTTGTAATTTTCTGGGGAAAAAAAAGTCTTTGCCTGGGCCGGAGGGTTAGCTCAGTGGTTCCGGCGCCTGCCTCGCAAGCGCAAGGTCCTGAGTTTGATCCCCGGTTACCACATACAATGCTGGGCATGGAGACATGCGCCCACCAGCAATCAACACCGCATACCACAATGCTGGACGTGGTGGCTCACGCCTGTAATCCCAGCACTCGGGAGGCAGAGACAGGAGGATTGCTGAGTTTGCGGCAGCTTGCCTGGGCACCATAGTGAGCTCAGGGCCAGCCTGAACTACAAAGCGAGACCCTGTTGCAAAAGCAAAAAAAAAAAAAAAAAAAAGTCTTTGCCTAAAATGCCATTATTTGTCATTATTAAGTGCTTTCTAAACTTTTGTATCAAGGGAAAGGTAAGAGATTCCTCAAATTGCACAATAGTCCCACACACTGGCCATGACTTTTCTCTCTATAAGTCACATATAACAAACAGTCCCTGCAAATTCCATTATCTGCTGGAGACATTGTTACAATGATTAACCACTATGGTTACCATGGTTATGATGGTCAATGTTAGGATTTCCTAACATTTTAGAGGATGATATGAAGTAAATGTCTCAAACTTGCGTCAGTCTCTAACAACTGTAATTCTAGTCAAGCCAAAGCTTTAAAATAAGTCCTCATGAAGAAAATTAGGAGAATGTATCAGGAAAGAGTGGAAATGCATAATAAACATGAGATACTCTGACAAAATTATGTAATAGGAAGGACCTATCACAAAGAAAGATAACATGAACAATATTCTCTGGACCTGATGTCTTATCACTCTTTTCCTTACAGCTGAGCTTCAGACTCCTGAACCAAGCAAAGCCCTCTCTGTCTACTCCTACCTATAATCTAAAACTGTTTCCTTGGTGTCATTAAAGAACCAGTATTGAAATATTTCAGTGTTTACTTTCATTCATGATTCATAAATGAACATTCTGAAGATGAAATATCACCATCTCGTATCACTAAGATAGATAAATATCTCGAGGACTTTTCATTAGTAACAATTCACAATTCATATACAGAAATTCAGCATTCATCCATGGAAGATATTGGTGATGTCTCTTCTAAAGAAAGAGTTGCTTTTTTATTTTTCCTTTCTCAGAGATGCGTAACTTTTAGCATCACTGACATCTCCATTTGAAAAGCACAACTGACAAGTGATTTGCTTATTATTCCAAGAGGATCCAAAACCCCATTGTACACAGTGTGATAAGGACATATTTGCATCCCATAAACAGAACCACATTTGTTCCTAGAAAATATGATGATAATACTCAGGAACTTGAGCTGGAGGATGTGCTAACCTGCCTGATCTCTTGAGACCAATTTTGCTCTTAGGTATTTGCTTTCTGCCAGGACACAGAGAGGCATTTACAAACACAACAGAATTAAAACTAAAGCTAATTGGGTTGAGTTTGACCTTGTATAAAGCATTCATTTAAAAATGAAACAGAAGGCCGGGGATTTAGCTCAGGGCCCCTTCCCTGTCTGGCAAGGGCAAGGTCCTGAGCTTGGTTCCCGGTATTGAGAAACGAAACGAAACAAAAACAAAACAAAAACTTGTTGGTTAAAGTCACCATTTTACCTGCAAATCTCCAATTAGTCATTTGCATGTACACAGTATTCACTTTAGAGTTGAGCACTTGGGCCTTGTAGTTTCCTTGTAATAACATCTAAGATTTTTAGATGTTGCCACTCGACCTAACATATAAAAAGCTGATCAGATGAAAAATGAACAGCTCTTCTTAGATTCATCAGAGAGGAGCAGTAGCAGGCACCATACTGCCTCAGACACTGGAGACAGCAGGTGGACTCAGAAAATTACAGCTCTTGAGAGAAGAAGCCCACAACAGAAGCCCAGCGGAAGCCAGTGTCTGACAGCAATGGATGAATCTACAGTGAGGACAACTGTACAAACTCCCAGGGACCCAGTCATAGGGACCTTCCACTTCTGTGAGTTTCACCTCAAGGAGCTCCCCAGCTTCTCACAGTGAAAACTGGGAAATAAAAACCCTCCTGCCTCTGGCAGGGAGAGGAGAAAAGAATATCATTTTTATATGCCAGAGCATTATGCTTTTTTTAAACAAAGGCTACCCTCAGGACAAACTAGATAATTACTAGTAAACCCACTTTGGTTTATGGGAGCGTAATATACCTTTAAAAAGGAACATATGCAATACTAGCACCCTTCACTTCTATGGGCAGAGGAAGGAACTCCTATGTGAAGCACTGTGAGCAGTCTAGTGGCACCCTTATCTATGGACCCAGACCTATCTGTTAATCCTGATACATCAGGATTAAGAAACACCTAGAAGATGGGTTAATCACTCTCCTGGGTGTGTCTGGGTAGGTCACAGAAGCATGATCTTGGGTACTAGATATGGTCCTCCCCTGTTCCTCTTTTATACTCTTCCCTTGACCTGCTTCCCATCCACATAGAACTAAGCAGCTTCACTCTGCCATGTCCTTCCACCATGATGCCTGGGAGCTGAGTGACAGACAGGTTGAATTTCCCTGACCAGTTAAGTCATGGGCATCAGGCGATATGTCCCAGCAATGGAAAAGCTGTCTAACACAGAAGATCGGGACTAGAGAAGTGGAGTCATTGCCATGACTGAACCTGTAGTTTCAAGTCTTGGGAATTGGTTTGCAGGAAAAATTCAGGAAAGTTTAGACATGCCAGCTAGAGAAGGCTTCAGATATTGTAAGTAGAACTTGATGGGCGATGCTGGTGGAGGATCAGAAGACCAGAATATGGCAAAACCACCCAAACTCAGGAGGTTTCAGTTAGGAAGAAGATCTCCACTCACAGTTAGATAAGTGGCCGTATCTGTTATGCTGTGGGAAAAAAATTGTTAACAATTTGCCCATGTGCCAAGATTTGACAGAGGAATGAGATTAAGGGTGATGACCTAATTAGCCTTGTAGAGAAACTCTAAGACAGCTCAGGCCTGGGTAGTGCTGGCTCCTTTCAGCCAAATTTATAGTAAGAAGTGGCAGAGCAGAAAAAAAAAAAAAGAATAAAAATCAGAGCAGAAAATTTGAAAACTTTAAACTTTGGTCCAAAAGGAACCATGTGGTAAACTTGGGCCAAAGGAGGTGAGGCTGCAAAAAGTGATTAATGTCATCTAAAAGAAGACTACCATTTTGCAGAGAGATAAGAAGAAAGATGCTTTCTGGGCATTACCGGAATCAGCAAGCCCCCACGCATACAGACTACAGGGCCCTCTTTCTCCTAGATCTTAACACCGTGTTACTAAAGGTCAATTTAGCATAATTTTTAAAAATCTAGTATATCATATCTGCCTTTCAATAAAAAGTAACGAAACATACTAGATGTAAAAAGTATGTTCAGAGAGATTGAACAACCATCATAATTAGAGTCAGACATGGCAGGAAGGTTGAAAATATTAGACTAGAAATTTTACAACAGATGTTTTTCATTAAGTACTAAGGGATACAATAGAAAAAAGAAAACAATACATAAAAACAAGTAAACAGTAGGGCAGAACCAAAAGAAAAAAATAAAGCTAGAGATTAAACAACAACAAAAATGAAAATGTCATCAATGGGTTAATTAACAGATGGCCAAAGAAAGAATCTATGAACTTCAGGATATTATTAAAATTTTTTAAAGCAGAGATTTAAAAAGTCTAAAAAACAAAGTAAAACCAGAATATCAAGGAATTTTGAGACAGCTACAAAAATTTTAACAAATTGGAAGAGAAAAGCAGTATTTAAAACAATAATGACTAAGAATTTTTCCAAATAAATGTCAAATACCAAACTAAATACACAGGAAGCTCACGTGAAAAACGTCATGACATTGAACATCACAGTTATTTCTTAGCTATGAAAACAATGGGCAACAAAAGATAAATTGAACTTAAAAGCTTTTTCTGCAAAGGTCAAATTCAACAGAATTAAAATACAACCAATAAACTGGAAAAATGTTTGCAGAGCTTCAATTTAGGAAGATAATAATGTTTTGGAGATGGTGATTACATAACAACATGAACAGAATTAATGCTATTGAACTGCATACTTAAAACATTTATATATTCACCACAATAAACATACACACTCCAAGGCTTCAAAAGCATTGTTTGGATTACCTGTTTAGTTTTTTTTAGCTTATTGTGGTATCACACTAAGCTACATTTAGGAAAGATCTAAGAATCTATATGATAAATGAATCTACAGGATAGGGAGAGGTGTCACTTACTGCCTGGTAAGGATTAATAGTCATTACATACCATTGAGAAATAGGAAATTCTGGGTGATGTTTGGAGCTCAAAATCCAAAGCGTAAACTCAGCTCTCATGCTTATAAATAATCAAAAAAATCTATTTCTGGAGGATTGGGAACCACTTCCTTTTGATGATGTAGAATACAGTTTTGACTATTTTGAATTTGTGATTGGTTGTTATAAACAAGATGGAGAGACATCTAGTTTTCTTGTCTTTTTTGAGACAGGGTCTCACTTTGTAGTACACACTGTCCCTGAGCTCACTATGTAGCTGAGGCAAGCTTCAAACTCAGCAATCCTCCTGCTCTGCCTCCCAAGTGCTGAGATTACAGACATGAGCCACCATGCCCAGCATGGTGGTATGTGGTACTGATTGGGCATGAGTCACCACACCCATTATTGTTGTATGCGGTTACCAGGGGATAGAAACAGGGACCTTGTGCTTGCTAATCAGGCGCCAGAACCACAGAGCTAAATCTCTGGCCCTTCTTGTCTTTTTTTTAACTTACTAGGGTCTGAAACCAGGGGCCACTCTTCCACTGAGCTCTATCTTCAGCCCCTTTTAAAAACTGAGACAAGGTTTCACTAAGTTGTGCTAGTTGAGTTTGAATCTGCAATAATTCTTGTCTATAGCTCCCTCATTCTGGGAGTAGAGGCATGTATCTCTCCATCTGAGTAAAACTTCCTTCTCCCTAGGGAATCTGGCTGAGTTCTGACTTGAACTGATGGGAAAGGTTACCTAACCTCAAAATAGAAGATTTATCAGCTACAAAAATTCAGGAAAGCTCTTTCTACAATATTCTGGAAAGTGGAAATTTCCTCTGAAACGTCCATTTAACATACTGTATTAATTCTTGTTTTTAACAGTCTCCCAAGCATTTAATTCAATAAAAGATTGGGTGTGGCTATCCTCAGATTCTTATGTAAGTTTTCTCTTTTATGGAATTCATTTTCTGGGTTATTTCTTTTGACACCCATGAAAAGGAGGATATTAGTGTGTGTTCTATTTTAGAATCATATTTGATTAGTAGGAAACTTGACACATTAGCATATTGATTCACATTATCCTGACATTGGTGGATTTTTCTTATTAACACAGGTCTTGTTTTGAATTGATATATTTTTCAATTAGCAGATTTTAGAAAATTAATATGATAACTTTAATTTTCCTTTCTAAGCAAGAAATTAGGGACCAAAGTTTTCAGTGTATCTGGAATTGTCAAACCAGTAGCTTCTCTCCAGGTAAGTTTAAAAACTTCAGCATTACAAATATATTTGTCAAATATTCAAATGTAGGAGATATAGTCTTGTAATATGTCAGTAGTATCTTCCCAAAGCTATTCATGAAAATTTCTCTTCAGAGATCTGCAAGTTATAAAATAAAGATACTATTACTGTCACACAATAGAGACAAAAATGTTACCTGCTTAGCTTGTATTTAACAATATACCTTTCCTATTTTCCCTAGAAGAATTCAGACAAATTC
>PVIC010008492.1:24967-48206 GCA_004025085.1 Thryonomys swinderianus
AGCAATCCTCCTGTCCCTGCCTCCCGAGTGCTGGGATGACAGGCGTGAGCCACCACGTCCGGCATTGTGGTATGCGGTGTTGATTGCTGGTGGGCGTGAGTCTCCACGCCCAGCATTGTATGTGGTTTCCGGGGATTGAACTCAGGACCTTGCGCTTGCGAGGCAGGCGCCGGAACCACTGAGCTAACCCTCCGGCCCTTCAGACAAATTCTTAACTGTATAATTCAACAAAGTCATTAGCCAGCTTTTATATTTTCCTAAAATTAGGTACTTTGAAAAATTGTGTGTAATAGTGCATTTAACATTCATCAAGATAAACCTGAGGTCTACTAATCATCTCAGAAAATTTCTAGGTGTAGGGTTTAACAGATTTTTACAGAAAGAAGCTTTTCAAAGTTGCTGGTGAGAATGAGTCATACTTTCATCTTTTATTAAAAAATAATTGTGACTATTAAATTGCATTAATTTTATTGATGGAAAAGGATAGAACTTGGTGATTGCAGAATATTAATTGAACTCCACTGGACTTACCCAGATTTCTCTGATACAGAAGGATTTGATCAAGTGCCATAAATTGGAAGAGAAAGAAATGATGAGGATGAGGAGGAGGGGATAGGATTAACATCCTGAATGTGTACCCCCTGGTCTAAATGTATAGTAAAGTGATTAAGACAGGTAGCATGGCTAGAAGGTCTGCTGTGTTCTTGTTTCACATTCTTTTCATCCAATTTACTATCTCAAAGCTATTACATTTACCAAATTAAATTGTAGAGAAGCTCGCACAGAATTTTTATTAATCCTACTTATTACTATCCAGATTCAATACTGAGATCTTATTTTGCATCTTTAAAGAAAGAATCTTAAATTCAGACTCAAAATACTTTTATCAACTTTCATGCAAGGAAACTACTTTGCCTTGAATTTACACGGAGAGGGCCCCTAGGGTTGGTTTCCTTCTGGCTTCCTTCCCCCGCTCCCCCCTGAGTTGAAGCTCCTCCACCATCTACTTGGGTCCTGTTAATGTAGTGGACCCTGGGCATTTGTCCAGTCTCAATGGCAGGGACATCTCTAGTTAGATCTACAGAGTCCCTTGAGGTTGTTACACACTTGTCTCTATGGAAACAGAATTTGGACAGAATCTTAGCCTTAGGAAAAATGCCTAAAGGTTTGAAACTTCGCTTTAGATCCAAAAATAAACTTTTTTCTTGGCATAATCCATTTCTGTTTTTAAAATTAATTAATGCTTCATACAATATATCATAGTAATTAAACATAAAATTTCTCTATCCAAACTTCTAAAAAAGAAGGGGGGGGGGCCAATACTGTCAGGAGGGCTTGTCTTTTCTCCACGCATGATTTTGTAAACTCGAGAGACACTACATATGAGAAACCTTCCAGACTTCCAGTTCTGAGAATTTTCTCAGAAGGAGCTGTAGTTTTTCAAACAGCATGAGACTCTCACATTGTTGCCTCCTTTTCTATCACACCTAAGTGTAGGTTAGTATCAGAGGGATGTGTTACTTTTCTGTCACTCTCGTCAATGAGGTATCAGAAACTTGGCACCTTAACCAACACAAATTTTCTATTTCCTAGTTCCATAAGTCATCAGTTTGATGTGGATCTTGCCAGGCTAATGTCAATATGTCAGCAAGGCTGTATTCCTTCCTGGAACTTACAAGGAAAATCAGTTTTCCCTTTCCTAGCTTTGCACCTGCTTGAGGTCCAGGACTCCTGACCTCTCCCTCAGTCTCCAAAGTTGGAAAAGCTACATCTCTCTGATTTTTGTCCTGGTCATTTCATCTCTTCTTCTGGTCACTGCTAGGCTCATGCTCAGATTGGGGCCACCTGAATAACCCAGGTTATTTTCTCCATTTCAGGGGCCCGGACCTTAAACACATCTGTAAAGTCCCTTTTGACAGGTGAAATCATGTGTTCACAGTCTTTCAGGATCAGAATGCTTATGGGGGGGTAATATCTAGAAAGAATAAATCTTATGTAATATTTGTGGTAAACACAAGACAATGAAAACAACAGAAAACCAATAGCTTGGGTTATAAACAAGATCTGGAGAAGGTGGACAAGTCAGATAAATGGATACTCATCTGCGAACCACAGTGATGGCTGACTAGGCACCACTGCAAATATTCCATCCTAACTTCCAAAAGATAGGAGGAAGTGGAAAGGATGAGAAAGGTATTCAGTGTAACACTGAGCAGAAAAGCAAACATGAAAGCATCAACATAGACAAAGGAGAATTTAAGATGGGAAATTTTACCAGAGATAGAAGGGAATTTTCAGAACTACAAAAGTATCTGCTCATCAAAAAGACAACAACTGGACTATGAACAGAGTATTTATGTTTGAAATCCTAATAGCCAATGTGAGAGCACTTGAAGATGAAGCTCTTGGAATGTAATTAAATGATAAAGCAGTGACCATGATAATAGGATTAGCACTTTATAAGTATTCTCTTTCTGTCTGTATGGGTGTCTTTCCCTCTCCCCCTTCTTTCCAGGTCCCATTCCCTTCCCTCCCTTCCTCTCATCACCTAAGGACCCAGTCAGAAGCCATCTGTCTGAAACCAAGAAACACTTTACCAGGAACCAAAGCAGCCAATCCACAATCTTGAATTTCTTAAGCCCCAAATCTAGTATTTTTATAGCACCATAGCTTCTTGGTGACATGCTCCTATAGCCTCAGCTAGGTGAGAAGCTGAGATAAGAAAATCACTTAAGTCTACAAGTTTGAGGTCATCAGATCCTGTCTCTTTAAAAAAAAAAATCATGATTATAGAAGCCCAGTTTGATCAGTAAAGCTACTAAATATGAGTGCATCAAATAAAAGAGCTTCAAACATGTTAAGTAAAATTTACTGACTGGAAGAAAGAGCCTAACCATAAATATACATCAATATTTTAACATCAAACAGGTACCAAGCCAGAAGTGGTGGTATATGGCTCTAATCCTAATACTCGGGAAGCCTGAGGCAAAGGATTGCAAGTTTGAGCCCAGTATGGGTAGTGTAGTGACTTGGTGAGATCTTGCCTCAAAATAAAAAAATAAATGAAGGGTTGGAGATGTAATTCACTGTAAAATCTTTAAGTTCAATGCCTAGGTTTTAAAATTTGACCCAAACTGTCAACTAGCCTATAAAAACAACACTCACAAAACCCCAAGCCTAACAACTTGTATATTTATGTACCATGCCAACACCTTGGACCATGCACCAAAACAGATCATATCTATGTTTTCTGGGCTAAAAACAAGCCCTGAGACAATGGACTAAAATAAAACACACCCTTACTCTAGCAAGGATTTGAATTAAAATCAGTACTAAAAAAAACATTTAGAACAGTTCCAAATATTGGTTAGGCAACATACTTCTACATAATCAGTGTACCAAAAAGTTATACAAGAAATTTAAAAGTATTTCAAAATGATCGGTATAAATAGCAAAACATATTAACATGTATAGAAATCAACTAAAGCAGCATTTCAAAGAAATGTATAGCTTTATTACTGTTAGAAGACAAAATTAAAAACCTGTGATGCAATTTTTACCTCTTGTGTCAAGAATATAAAGAAGCAACTAAACACAAAGGACAGAAATAAGAAAAATTATAGCAGAAACAATAATAACAAACCTTAATATTTAGTCATGCTAGTATTTTCCCTTGTGAAATTTGTGCTTCCTGTTTCTAGAACCTTAGTCATATAAGCTCACAGATTTTTGCTTTTAGGAAGAATCTACCAGGGAATACAACCAAGTTTCTCAAGAACTTGAAGCTATGACTGATACCTATTTCCTGTACCAGTGCATCCACAACAAGGAAACGGCCACCTTCATAGTGGACCAATCATTGCTGATTACCACGCGGAGCTCAGTCTGCTGTTACACAAGGCAGGAAGAAGAAGCTATCTACAAACAAGGGGGATTGTTTGCAGCCTTTGAGTGCTTCCCAGCCTGGTACCATGGTGAATAGGCCACAAGAGGAAACATGCCTGACAAGGACCAAGCACAGGAGGCTCAGATCCCTCAGTGAAGACCTGGGTGCCCCTTCTAGGAAGAGACACTAAGTCTATCCAAGTGCTGGGAGAGGGGGAGGGGATCAAGACTGGATACTGGAGGATGGTGATGAAAAATATGAAACACAAATGACCTTAAAACCAGCAACTGGGGCATTTGTTCCTCCAGCTATTTTGCTTTAAGTTTCTTGGAATTTAGGATTGGTTGTAATTATAAAGAGACTATGGGATAGAGGAGACTTAAAATTAAAGGATGGTATGACCACATGGGCTGGAAGGGGTCAACCATGAAGATATATCATTTGTCTGTTACTTCACTTCTTTCTCCTCATCTTCCCTAGCCAGGAAGAGACCAATCCCAAGATGGTGTTGACAGCTTTTGGGTGAAACCTTGCTTCTGTTGGACACTGTGTTGCTTTCTTGTCTACTGGGGTAATCTGATGTAATACATGGAACTCCACTTGAATCACTGTGACATTCAAGCATCCTTAAAAGAGTGGAAGGTAATGCTTCTGGGGAAGATTAAACATTGGACCCAAGACAGACTTTCTCATTTCCTAGGTAAACAGTTTTGAGGCATATGTTTTTCAGTCTCCTCTGAAGGTCTTGTGGGATGGAGTCCCCAAAGTGTTGGTCAGCTTAACCTGAACACACTACTATTTTGACTTTCCCACTTTCTCTTTTCACTCCTTCAGCCCTTTTTGTGTGTTGTGAGAACATCTCCCAATTGAATTGCTTTCACACTCACCTTTGTCTTTTCTTCTGCTTTTAGGGTCTCCTAGACCTCTGTTCCTTATAACATCGTCAGTTTCCTTGGGCTACCCACATAGAGCATTGCTCATCCTTAACTTCCCTTAGCAATAACTCAAGGCCATTGGGAGTTAGTGCAGGCGGACAAGGCCATCCCACTTTGGAGAATTCAGGCTGACAGCTTCCCTCAGTGAAGACTTTCTTCTTTGTTGATGTCATTGCTAATGGCCCCATTCTTGCTCCTTCTTCCTCTTTTCAGAGTTTGATAACAAACACACCCAAGAGTTTTGAAACAAACTAATCAAACATTAAGGGAGTCTTTTTAAATTAACCCTGCTTGGCTGCTGCCTGGTACATAGGCAAGATTTAGCAAAGAGCCACTTTCTTTATAGATTCTTCTTTATCTTTCAGTTACTGTCATTTATTTTCATTGCTATTTCAGAGTCTTGGAACTGTGTGCTCCTCTCTTTAAAAGACAGACTATTTGCTTTGGCAAAGTTTCAGAACACAGCAACAGTTAAACTTGTAGCTGTGTGAAAGAGCCCATGTTTGTTTAGAAGTTACTCAGAAGGCCGTGAGAGCAGGCGACCTGGATTTTCAGAAGTAGCCCTAGGAAAGTTGGAGTATTTTCTTTCCTGTCTTCTTGCCAGAATGCTGCTTTTCCTTTGGCCAATAGTAATTTACAATAAGGTCAAGATTTATAATATCAGATACATTGCTTCCTTATAAGCAATCACTTGCCCTTAAAAGACAAGTAGAAATATGGAGGGTAAGATGACATATTTACCTTAGAGTACTACATGACAAATGGCACTTGATAATCTTCCCAGATCAATTTTGGAAGTGTAGAGATCATGACAAAGAAAAAAGATTGCCTCTGTACCTGCACATCCATCATACTTGAAGAAAGATCCAGTCTGGGTTAAAAACAGAATCAACTTCAAAAGAATACAGCAACTGCCCTCAACTGACCCATAAAAAAAGAAGAAATTGGAAATGGGAAGCTGGAAATCAAGAAGGCTCAACAGTGAGTCCGAGCACTGCTAGGAGAACCTTTTTAACAAAGGATAAGTTCACATTATTTACCAGTGACTGATAGGGTGTTTTTGGAATCGCAAAGTCCTGGAAATCCAGAGGACTATGGGATTCTGTGACCTCAGACTGAAGCACAGTGTTGAGAAATGGAAGTAGAATTTGGTTCACTTTCAGCTTCATTATTAAAATGAACATTTTTCTGAGCATCACAAGTCTTATTGAAGAACATTTCTAAATTCAGGAGTTTATTTGGTGTTATCCTCATCTGCTTGAACTCACAAGAATTAAAGAGATCAACCCAAAACCCAGAAACCTACAGGCACTTCCAGTGCTGACATTTGCTTTGAGAAGCTCATCAAAAAGTACTGCAGAATGATCTGCTATTCTGGTACAGAATGATATGTCATCCATACAAGCTCCTGCCTCTATAATGTTAATATTTATAAAATATTCCTTTATTTCTTTTTCTCTTTTCTTCCTCCTCCCCTCCTTCTTTTTGTTTTTATGAGACAAGATCTTCCTATGTAGAAACCCAGGCTGATCTTAAGCTCATAATCCTGCCTCAGTTTTGTGAGTGCTGAGACTATAGGCACAAACTACCAGGCCTGGCAGAAACTTTTGACTTACATCCATGACAGTCTCTGGATTCTGCTGCTATATCACTAGTGAATTTCCATTGCTGTGGTTCACATGTTACTTTCATATTTATTTATTTTGCTTTATGATCCTCAAGATGTAGGGAATAGACCAAACCATTTCTATTCAGAGCAACTTTCAGAATTCAGTGTTTCTTTTAACATTTTAATTCATTTTTATTTGTCTCAGCCCAACCAAAGAGGAGGGAAAATCATGAATTTGCCCTAAAGATATTAAAACTAAAAGCAAGTCCAATAGAGAGTGACCTTTAACAAAAAAACAACAGTTGATCTATTAGAGCCCAGAATTTAACTGGCAGGAAAAAAATAAAGTTTGTAATTTCACAGATTCAAGGAATTTCCTTCATACACTTACAGAACTAAAAAGTAATGGTTGAATTACCATTAATGTCAGCAAAGATCTCTGGGAAAGATATGCTACAATTTGAGTGGCCAAGTGCTGGCACAGTCTTTCTTATTTGACCAGCACAATAGCCCCTTGGTAAGCAAAACTCAAAGATGAAGTCTTGATTTTTCAAAACTACAACTTGTCGGGCCGGAGATTTAGCTCAGTGGTTCCAGTGCCTGCCTTGTAAGCGCAAGGTCCTGAGCTCAATCCCTGGTAACCACATACAGTGCTGGGCGTGGTGACTCACGCCCACCAGCAATCAATGCCACATACCACAGTGCTGGGTGTGGTGGCTCACGCCTGTAATTCCAGCACTCAGGAGGCAGAGGTAGGATGATTGCTCAGCTCCAGGCTTGCCTGGGCTACACAGTGAGCTGAGGGCCAGCCTGAACTACAAAGCGAGACCCTGTCTCCAAAAAAAAAAAAAAAGTACAATTTGTCAGTCAGTCCTAATAGACATTAATTAAAGGACAGTTTAGTTGGACTATTTCCATTGCATAAATGCAAAATGGTCATCACAACTTTATATTTTTTAGCTTAAGTCCAACTACATAGAAACTATATAGAAGGAAAGGACTTACAACTAAACATTAAAAAGTTGCAAGTAACAAAAGGAGCTACTGCTCACTTTGGGCAGTTTAAAAAATTTCATCTTCAGTCAGGGATTTAGCTCAGTGGTGCCACACGTGCCTTGCAAGTACAAGGTCATGAGTTTGATCCCCAGTTCTGCAAATGAATAAAGTTTCATTCTTTCCACCTAAATTACTAGTGAATATCATATTTCCTGTAGTTTAGATCATGTTCTTCCTACCTACAATTTACCATTTTAGAATACACCAAATATTCCTGTAGTCATTTATACAGTTATTATATTCTCATCTTCTATGTTTCCTTCCATTTTACTGCTTTCTCCTTTTCTCATTGCTTTTTGAGTCTTTAGTGTTCAGAAAAACAAAATAGAAAGGCCACAAGGCTCACCATTTCCACCAAGGATAAGTATAAGAACATGCCAGCAGTGACTGTTAAGATCCAATCCTGGACACACGGGTCAGCAGAGACAGACAGGCCAATGTACAGTCCTATGAAGGCAGTGAGGGCACTTATAAAATTTATCAGGATGGCAGTCTTCACAGAAAGTCCAGAGTTTAAGAGTACAGCAAAGTCTCCTGAATTTTAATGGAAAAAGAAAGCATAGTTATCATTTAACTGATGGTGGCTTTGTGCTACTGGGCAGTTTCAAATTTCATCACTGGAACCAGTTTTGGAAGTAAAACGTATGGGTCAGTGAACAAATTGCTTTCCAATATCCCTCTAGGGTCCACAGCCAGCTCACTCTACTTGCAAGCAAATGCATTTTGAGAGTGCTGCTCCTTTTGCTTTGCCTACATGTAGTTAATTCAGAGAAGTCTGTGACATATTCTTCAGTTCCTGATGTCCTATGGCATTTTCCACTTACAGAAATATAAAATAAAGTTACCTTTCAGCCCAGAGCTTCTAAATCTTTCTTGCCTGGAAATTTGCCAAGGGAAATCATGACATTATATGGGCTTTTATGACTTAGCCAGGAAAAGGGTAAACTACTTAGAGATTTTTAATAATCACAAAAGTCTGATAGGAAGACAAATGGTTCCTTTAGAAAATGGCTTTCTCTTAAAAAAAAAAAAGAAAGAAAGAAAGAAAACGGCTTTCTCAACTTGACACTTACAGAATAAGGACCTCCTTCTATCCATATCTTTTCTCCGACCTACTCGTCATTTTCACAACATTGACTTCTCATTTCAGGGACTGAGACTGAAATGGAATAAAGAGACCCCAGGAGGCCCCATGTCCTGGTTCCACTTTATCACTAGGCCCATAACAGGTGTGCTGTGGATTGCCAGCCTGCCCCATGATTTAGGTAGAGCTCAGGGTCAGGTGCTTCCTTGCTCTTAGAGTAAACATGAAGCCAGACCAGCCCTATGTCAATGGGCTCAGGAAGAACCTTAGATAAATTCTCCAAACAGCACGGGTCAATAATGTATTGGTGTCAGGGCTTTGGAAATAGACCCTGGGTGCCCCAGAGGGCAACACAGACCTGAAAGAGGAAGCAGAAAGAATGGTTGCTAAGAGCCCTCTCCCTAGGGTCTGTGCATGTCCAAATCCATTTCTACTATTTTTGGATCTGTCTGTGAAATCCCTGTTTTATCCCATCTTGGTTCCTGGGAGGCAGGATTTAAATTACAGGGCTATTAAGATTATCCAGAAAAAGAGTCTTATGTGTATTTGCTACCATACGCCTGTCATTTCAATGTTATGCTGTACTTTAAACATTTTACATAAATCAGATTGATGAAACCATGGTTTGGTTTTAATTTAGTGCTATTTTATCTCATTGGCTTGCGTTCTAATATAACAGGTGAAGAGCCCCTCTTTGTGTTTTTCCCATGATCTACTAAGTAGATCGAAAAGTCCTTGCCAGTGTTCTTTGAAATGCATTTTCTCTGAATGACTCTCTTCCATACAGAATTCTCTGGGAGTCAGAGTCCTTGCTGGCTCTGAGAAAGATTCTAAAGGAGTCTATTAAATTTTACCTCAAGGTACAGTTCTCGTCCTCTTAGGGTTTAAGTAAATCATAAATGGAAAGTATTCACCTCTCAGTTATGTGTGGGCAGGATAATCCAAGCAAACCACAGCTGGAATATATTCGATTAACTCAAACAGCAGGGAGCTATTTAATTATATTGTCCAACTTACCCATTTCATGTGGGATTTCATGACACAAAATAGCGATTGTGGTGGTCACTCCCGACTCAGATGAAGATGAGAAGGCCGCTCCTAACACTAGGCCGTCTGCAAAATTGTGCAGGCTGTCCCCGACCAGTATCATGATGGCTAATAAGCTAATGGTTTTGCCTAAGAAGCCAAAAAAATGTGAGAAGCATTAGTCAAGTGCTGTGTATTTCACAGGACCCTTCAAATACCATCACTTTTCCCAACCACTCTTCATTTTCTTCTATTGCTTCTAATTAAATTACTTTACTTTCAGCTTTCAAACTAAATCAGGACTAGAAGATTCAAATGTGGTAACTACTGTGCTTAAAATGATGACATGTTTTTTCACGGTTGAAACAATCATGAGATAAGTTTTGCTTTTACATTCATTATTTTATCACCTTGTCTAGCTTTGCCAAAAGGAGAAAATAAAAATATTATAACCCTCTCAAAATACTATCAGTAACTCTTCCATCTGTGTCTTTTTGGATGTATTTTATAATAATTTAAGAACCTTGTGGTGTTTGGAATATTTATGTCCATCTCATTCCAAATTCATTACACTGAAATTTATTCTATTAATAAACTGTTAGGAATTGGAGCTGCAGAAGGGTCATTAAAATGGAGCTGATTCTCTAAAACTGTCCCTCTGAGTCTGATTGTCTTGTTTCTGTCTCCTGTACTGTACTTTCTGCCACTGTATGACAAATGCACTACTTTTACTGATCGGTGCTTGATGACTTTCCTAAAATGCCTCACTGATCCTCCAATGGTGACCACAACAGAGCCAGGAAGAGGCTGCTACCCCCTACCAAGTGAGCTGTAGAACAAGTACTCTGTGGACTTCCCTTTCTGAAAAGTATCTCTCAGTTCTAGAGCAGTTAGATGTTGAACAAAATGAAACAAAGCTCTGGTTTTCATGGTGCTCATCGTCTAATGTTCATTTTCTGATGAGGAGAGAGTGGATGAAATCCTTTGCATCAGAGATGGATTCCAGCTTAATGGAGAAGATTTCCAATTTTAAAAAGCTAAGGTGTATGTTACAACCCAATGATAGAGGTGAATGACTCACAAACACAAAGTATTTGGAGGATAACATTTATTCTGGCAGTAAACTGCCCAGGTACAGCAATGTGTGTAAACAGTCATTAGCTGATGAGTGCAGTCTGAACTATCACTAGCTATTCAGCAGAATATATGCTGAGCAACAGGAGGAAGGACCAACTCTTGTTACTGTTAGAACTGAACACATTATTCTCTTAACTGTATTCAACAGAAATACATGTTGCTTTTTTGGGTTCTGAAACACATATGCTGAAACTGTATGATAATATGGTGAGCTATTTCATTTGGGGAAAGTAATTTAGGGCATCGTATATCCCACTTGATAAAATAACATCAGGAAACAGAAGTCATAGCCCAGATTTTCAGCCAGGAAACAGCTGTAAGGATCAGGGTACAAATGTAGCCTGTGTGTTTGAATTGGAAAAATCATACATACTTATAAATATCTCATTAGGACTAATTTATATTCTTCTTCTGTTTTACCAACTCATTTTATTCTTTGTTAAAAATAGGCAGATTTCAGAAACACATCTAAGGATGCAGATTAAATATCAAATTATTGAATTCAGGGAGTTCACACCGGCACAGCCTAGCACTCAGAGCCCAGTAACAACACCAAATCATTTAGCCCCACATGTCAATTCTTAGAAATAAAGTTCTTCATTGCAACAACAAAAATTATTTTTACAGTGACATATTTGACAACACTGTTGCATACAAATACAGTTATGATTTCTATGTTCCTACACACAGCTTTGATATTATCAGTGTGTACTGAAAGGGAAGATTTTTAGTCGATATATACTCTGCTAGGAAACATGTGTCTTATTTTGTTGTCTATTACTTTATTATCTCTCATTAGTTTCTAAATGTCAGATTATGGATATATAACAAGCCACAAGGGAAATATACACATTTGCATGCAAGCCACAAAGAGAACACTGTATATATTCTTTATGATAACTTAAACATTATTTAGTAAAAGAAAGGTATCTGCTGATAATTTAATGTACTCATTACAGAAATATCTATAATATTTTACCTTTGCTCATATACCTGGCAGGCATATTAAGTTCCATATTACTGAACTATTCGAGTTCACACAGGCTGGAACTAATATGATTTGGCTTTTTGTTTATTTAAATCAGACTGTGGACAGGATTTTTATATCCTGTCTTTTGAAACTCAAGTTGAGGTCCCCCAATGAGGTAATATGAAACGAGTCATCCAATAGTTGAAACTAAGTCAATATTTTCCTGGCAAAGGGGTGGTTACAGAGTCTAATTTGGATTTGTTCACTCTTCATGCCCTATGCCAAGTCTGATATCTGAAATGGGAAGATATGAAGATTGCAAAATATTTGTATAGGATGATTATTACTTCCCAGTCTAGTTCCCATTCCCTGCTCCTGACTTCACTTGGCATAGGTTTGTCTCCTTTCCTTTTCTATAAAAGGTTCACTGCAGATCTACTAAATGTCAAACCATCGCAATTAATCCTGGGATTAAAATTTTTAAAGGGAAATTACTATGAACAATGTCCTGAAAGCATAACTGAAACAAATGTATAATTATATATCTAAAAATCAAATAAATTATCTAGTTAGCATGCTAAAACAATTAGAATATTTGGCATTAGCAATAGTAATACAACACTAAAAAGTGTTTGCTCTTCTTAGTACTTATATCCCAAACAATACAACAAACTACAAAGAAAATTCTAATTTAATTGTGTGTGAAGTAGCTAAAACAGCAATTATCTTCAAACATTCCTTGAGTGCATGAAAGAATGTGAAAGTGTATGAATGGTGACAAGGAGAGGGTGGCTGCATTGGTATTTCTTTAGCTCCTCTACGTGGGGTTCTCTGCCTCTGTGAACAAGGACTTAACCACTCAACGGTTGGTTTCTCACTGTGTAATTTTGATATTTATTCTTATTTCCTTCAGTTAGAGAGTCCATTTCAAGTGTTTAGCACCATATGTAGCACATTAAGAAAAAAATGTTTAATCCATGGCAGTTATTTAACAATTGGTTAACTAAGTTATTAGAATAGGAATAACCAATGTGACTGGGTCAATTTTAGAGCACGAGGAACTTTATGTCACAAGAGAGGAGCATAAATGAGAGACAACGGGGTGGGGGGAAGATCTAAGAACAACTGGTGAAAAACGAAACAAGACACAAAAGCTTCAAGAAATTATTCAGAAGCACAAGCAGAGGGATATAAATTCTACCTAAAATTGGTAAATTAAATTCAGAAGTAATAAAAATCATAGAAAAAGGGTGGACGGCAAATGGGAGAAACAAATGAGTTACAGAATAAAATGTGAAAAATGAGAGATCCTTGATTTGAACTCTACTATTGCAATGGCACAATAATGAGATAGAAATTTCTGTTCAATTTTCAGTTACCTATGACAAAAGCTGGAAAAACCCAATGATCTCTCCATATCTCATGGTGAATTAAAATTTTCAAACATTATATGATAGGGATTAAAAAAGAGCCCAGATAACCCCTGCATATGTATATATACTAATTATAGATTACAGGGAAGCAGCCTTAAGGGATTGGAGAAAGCAGATGATAAATTAGATAGACAGAGAGACAGATTTAATTAAATATTTTTCAGAGTACTGGGAATCAAACTTGGGACCTTGTGCTTATGAGGGGTGTGCCACAACTACTGAGCTAAAACTCCAGCCCAATTAAAGATTTTTGCAAAGTTTTTAGTAATAAAATATATACCCAGTATGAAATCTCTATAGTCCTGACATACTTATTTAATAACACTTTCTATGGCACTTATTACATGTACGGTGTAGCTTTTAGAAATTGGTACTCACATTTTCTATTGGAGGTTGTCAGACTAGCTACAGAAATCTCAGCTGCCTGTGAATCTTCTGGACCTTTCTATTTTAAAATTAAAAACAAGTGATCACAGGTAAGTAATGGTCACATATGGTAGAAACATGAAACATCTTAAGTTTGGAACTAAGTTTTAAAGACAAAATATATGTCAAGCTGAAAGTCTGTGAAGAGGGCACACTTTTTGCACTACTAAATTTTAGCCGAAAATAACACACATGTCCAGATCAGTATCTTCCAAAGAGAGCTGAAGGCTACTGAGAGACAGTCTGTAATTCAGACTTAAATTACACAAGCCTTTATGAAGCCCAAAAACTGTACAGAGAACAATTCTTGACTTGATTTAGCCCATTTCCTTATGGTGGACTGTAGACTTAAGAATCATTTTTTAATTTGCAAGTCAATGGCGTATTTGGATGGAGAGAAAACCCTCACAAACTTAATACATCATTTCATTTACTGTGCCTCAATATTATGTTTTCATTGTTTTTCCAGTCAGTAAAAAAATACTGCTAATATAGAAGGTAGATCAACAAATTTACAAAAGATAAATATAATAGATTTATGAAAATTTTCTCCCTTTAAGATGAAAAAGGACATTTCATAATTGCCTTCTTACGGTATTAATTATGATTTTATTTTAGAGACTGACTTGTAGTTCAGTTTCTAGAAGATACTATGTTTAACATTCTTAAACCACTGTGAAAACAATCTTTTTTGTGCAGTGATAAACATATACTTTGAAGAGCATATTCATGCTATCCTATCAAAGTTGTGGAAACTTTGACACAAATTTATGTGAGACAAGTGTCTCTCTCTCTCTTTTTTTTTTTGAGACAGGATCTCGCTTTGGAGTTCAGGCTGGCCCTCAGCTCACTATGTAGCCCAGGCAAGCCTGGAACTCAGCAATCCTCCTGCCTCTGCCTCCTGAGTACTGAAATTACAGGCGTGAGCCACCACACCCAACACTGTGGTGTATGTGTACTGATTGCTGGTGGATGTGAGTCACCACATCTGGTACTGCTGTATGTGGTTACCGGGGATTGAACCAAGAACCTTACGCTTGCTAGGCAGGTGCTGGAACCACTGAGCTAAATCTCCAACCCCAAGACAAGTGTCTCTTTTATGTAAAAGAGAGAAGGCAATATTCACACATTAGAATAACTATACCATCTATTCAAAAGATATGCGTCTTTTAGGGAAGGAGAGTTAAGAAACAGAGTTAGACCCATGGAACAGAGTTACTAGAGTTTCAAGCCTCTTTCCTGTAATTGGGTAGATTTGGAAACAAATCAGAAAACTCAATTTGTTCATATTATGTTATATCAAAGCCCTTATTATAATCAAAGTATCAAAATGTTTTATAATTCTACCGTTAAGACAAGAGTTCAAAAGAATACCTTTACCCCAAAAAGTGCTCTATTTATATATTTTATATAAATATGTTTTATATATTTATATGTATATTTATATATTTTTATATATATTTATGTTATATGTATTTTTTCTCTATGTATATATAAAGATATACACACAGATATGCTTATATACACACTGTACAGGAAATTGTAGGCAAACATCTAAGTCTCCTTGCTAATTGAGAACTATGAGCTTTTTCCTTCAATCTGTAATTTCCTGGAAAAAATATATGAAAATGAGCCTATCATATAATCCTGCGAGTCCATATGATTTCTATATCCCATGACCTTGACCTTGAAGCTTCTATGCTAAAAGGACTGGTGACTGTACGGTACCAATGAGTTGGAATGTTCAAATAGCTCAAAACTCACTGTGTTCACTTCAGAGTCTTGCTTCTGTGCAACTAGGGGCTCTGGGTCCTTATTCAAAGGAAGTAAAGACACTTTAAAGTGATGGATGTCAAAACTAATCCTAGTCTGAAGTTATCTTGTTTCAAATCACATTTAAAATATCTAAGTGGCTACTTGAAAGTAGTTATTTTTTATACATCATAAAGCTTTTAAAATTCATTTTAAGGGACGGTTTTTACGTTCCTATCTCTGAGTTAGCCTCAGACCTGCAACCCACCACCAGGCTTGGGTTTTGCTAAGGTAATGTCTCATTATGAGCTCAGCTGGCCTCACTTAAAATCTATCCTTGTGCTATATGCCCCCTATACCAAAGCCTTGGTTACAAGAGCCATGATAACAGTTATTTATTGCTTTCACATTTGTTCTGTTACTAGATTTTAAGTAGAATGAGGATATTATTTTGAACCTAATTTGAATTATACTAGAATCTTAACAAGCATTGATCTTTTTAATCTTCTCACCAAATAATTTTGAGTGTATAGATAATTTTATTGTGGAAAATTCAGTAGAATCAAAGGCACTTACTGCCAAACAACTCAGTGAACAGAATCAGTTCTCTCATGCATCATAAAATGGACACCCTAGTTGTAGATTAAGGATTGTTCAGCATTTATTGGCCTTGACCCAGGAATGGTTATATGTTAAGGAAAATAGAAGATGTAAAGGTCAAATATTTGATGAAAATGTAAACAAAGTGATGTAGACTGATCACTGTACCAATCTGTCATGTTGGGAAGTGGTGCAGGTAGCAGTGATGTCCCCGGAGCGCATTGTATAGTCTTTAAAACAGGTTCTGGGTGACTGGCAAAGATTCCCAGTGTTTGTCATGGTCAAGAACAAGCAATCCAGGAGTGGCCTGTATTCTATCCACCCCCCTGATTGGCATCTATTCATTGAGGAATAAAGGAATAAAGGAAAAAAGGTAATCCAATCAGCAGAATGCTTCAGGGCAGTAAAACCTACCAACTGGATAGTTGAAGCAGACTTGGCTCTGCCTGACTGGTCACTTAATTCAGAGTTGAGTGCAAGATGGTGGGAATGTCCCACATGGCCATTAACCAGCGACAGGCCCTGCTGGATGAGGACAAGTCAGAGTTAGTGTAGAAGCCAGAAGAACACAGAGGGAGACTGTGTCAAATCCATGGTTCTACTGAATGTTTTGGTTACAGGCCAGAGTGTTGAGTGGCACAAAAGGAGTACCACACAGGGGAAGCTTCATTGCCGTGAAAATTTGATGTCTCATTTTAGGGAAACACAATTCTGTCCTGAAATATGCATGCTCTGAACACTTTAGGAATGTAACTTCAAAAACCTCTAGGTGTAACTAAAACAGCCTCACATAGTAATTTTCATGTTATCATTTTCATACATTGAAATTTTGTACTTATACAAATTTTGTATTTATACAAATTTGTATTTATACAAAATTTGATTTTGAATTCTCATTGAGCTATCACAATATGATTATCAAGACTGTATTGCAGTTTGAGTAGCATAAGCACTAAAATTATATCTCCAGAAATGTATTTACCAACTAAAGTACTTACTTGCAAACATTTGCATTCCTTTTATTTTATGCAGTAATGTGACTCTGGAAATTATGCTGTTAAAACTCATTTTAAATTCCTAGAAAAAGCTCAAGGGTTAATTGAACAAATTGCACTTTTGGTGACTCATAATTTCTTTCTTACATTTTGATCCTGTTCAAATTTTAACTTAAATTTATAACTATTATGTACAGATTGGTATGTTAGCATTATAATTTATTTTCCCCCAAATGCTAATCTATTAAATATAAATCAGGATTTATTAGTGTTTTTATGCTTGAGATTAGAATTCCTTTTGTGGAAGTTAATTTCCTAAACATTTCAGGTAAATGTTGTGATTGAAGCTTGTATTTCCAGTTTCCAAATTACTGGCAGCATCCTCGCTTTAGCCTTAGGCCAAAGAAAAACCCTACTATACTAAGACAAAACATTTCTAGGAGATTTGATTTGAAATCTATTTGAAATTTTGATATTTGTTTATTTTTGAGGAGTTTCAAACTTTTGGAAAAGATGAAAGAATTGTAATGTGACAGATACCAGCTTTCTGAATTCTATAAATAACAGTTCATTATATTTTATCACACAACTCTGTCATCCTTTTATGCAACATTAAATCTTTCTTAGTTTTGAGTCATAAAATAGAAGTTCAAACAAATTTATAAATGATATTTTAAACATATTAATATTTTCCCTGGGCATGGACATTATATCTATATTAACAGTTATTAAGTGAGCAAGTAAAGGGCCAGGGAACAGAGAATAAAACCATAGAGGACCACAGTGTTCCACATCTCTGTAAGAAAATACTACTTAACTTTTCTCTTGGAGTCTTTCACAAGCATTTAGCTTTATAACCATCTCACCAACCTATTTTTCTTGTAATGTATATAAGCAAAAGAAATATAATTCATGAATAAAACACATTGCTTTATATACTTCATCATATACATAGAAGTTGATTAAGTATAAGCACAACAAAAGAAATTATTCAGGGCCAGAGGGTTAGCTCAGTGGTTCTGGCACCTGTCTCACAAGCACAAGGTCCTGAGTTCAATCCCGGTAACCACATACAATGCTGGGCGTGGAGACTCACACCCACCAGCAATCAATACCACATACCACAGTGTCAGGCATGGTGGCTCATGCCTGTAATCCCAGCACTCAGGAGGCAGAGACAGTAGAATTGCTGAGTTCCAGGCTTGCCTAGGCAACATAGTGAGCTCAGAGCCAGCCTGAACTACAAGGTAAGCCCCTGTCTCAAAAAAAAAAAAAATTATTCAAGCTATGAAAAGGAGTGCTATGAATCATATTGCTGAGCTTCCTGTGTCTTTAAATTTTAAATGTTCTTAAGAAAGATAAAAAGTAATTTTATAAATTTCCTTTTGGGGGGGGATTTGTACCAGTATATGAGACAAATTAATTCCCATATTTTTTCCATTCCTCTACCCAACCAGTTCCCCAACCCCTAAATACATAAACTGTTTCTCTTTTTATATTACCATCACATTTTTTCTTGACCCCTCATTACTCACGCCCCCACATTTCCATTTGAATATTTTCTGTTTCACAATATCCATCATACATTCTAGAACTCATTAACATCTTCAGTTTTAATTTTATAAATTTTCAAGGTTTTCATTTTCTTATTTATTTTTTTTCATGTAGAAACAACATTCAAAATACTAATTGGTAGTCTAAGAGTTTGGGCCTCTTCATTCCCCAGACATGAAATAATCTCCTGTTTTGAACTAATTGTGAAGATTAAACAGATTACAAAAATACATTAACTGGGCAGGAACAGATGTTTAAAACAATAGATGTTTAACTGTAATTAAGAGGAACTTGTTATTCAGAGTGATTTATATATTCTCTAAATTAGAGCATTATTCCTTACACAGACAATTTCATGAAGATGTCATTATTTCTGAACAAACATCCTTGAAATTAAAAAAAAACAAAATCTTGAAGTGAAAGATAAATAAAACTTAAAATATACCTTGGCTTTAGGTGATACAAGAAGAATAAAACATTTTTCTATCAAGAAAAATCCATGAATGCCTCCAATTAATCCCAACAGTTTCCAAATATGACCTTTCCCTTCACGGAAATGCCCAAACTCTGGTGCTTCCTGCCTATGTAAACCAAGGACCTAAAAAAAAAAAGAAAAGAAAAGAAAGAAAGAAAGAAAAGGAAAGAAGGACATATAACTTTAGATGGCATAAATATCAAAGTAGGCATAGTAGTTGAATATATTTTAAGCAGAGGAATCCTGTCTCTGCCTCCCAAATGCTGGGATGACAGGTGTGAGTCACCACACCCGGCACTGTGGTATGTGGTTACCGGGATCGAACTCAGGACCTTGCACTCGCAAGGCAGGCACCTGAACCACTGAGCTAAATCTCCAGCCCTTGGCTGATTTGTTTTTTTGTTTTTAGAAATTCTATCTGTATCTGTTTATGGACCAATGCCCTAAAAAGTATTAATATATTCTATATCCAGAATACATATAAGTATATAGTTCATTTGAGGTTTCATGTGAGCTTTACTTTCCCCATTCTCCATTGCAATTAAACTTTTTCTTTTTCTTTTTTTGAGACAGGGTCTCGCTTTGGAGCTCAGGCTGGCTCTCAGCTCACTATGTAGCCCAGACAAGCCTTGAACTCAGCAATCCTCCTGTCTCTGCCTCCCGAATGCTGGGATTACAGGCATGAGCCACCATGCCTGGCACTGTGGTATGTGGTATTGATTGCCGGTGGGCGTGAGTCACCAAGCCCAGCATTGTATGTGGTTACCGGGATTGAACTCAGGACCTTGCACTTGTGAGGCAGGCGCTGGAACCACTGAGCTAAATCTCCAGCCCATGCAATTAAACTTTTAATAAATATTCAAGTAAGTGAGAAGTCCACCCGGAAGACATTGTAGTAAATCCAACTGGTGAATGATTGGCTCAATATGTTGACTGACTTCATAATTTTCTTTTGGTAATGCTTTGGATGGAACCTGTGGAATTCAGTGAACACTGAAGTCACTTCTCAGTCTGCTGCTTTTTAAAATTTTATTTTGAGATAAGGTTTCACTAAATTATCCTGACTGGCCTCAAATTTTCAATCATCCTGCCACAGACACCAGAGTAGCTGGAATTATTGGCATCTGCCAATGCACCCAACTTCATGAGTTCTTATTAATGAATCATTTTCGGTCATATTCCTTTCCCAAGAGATGGAAATTTGTAAAATAGGTCAGTGATTTCCAGATTTAGGATATTCTTGATCATTAAATTCAAAAAAAGAAAAAAATCAATTGTGTATGTATATATTTGTGGGTATATATTCACAGCCATGGATATAGGCATTTATGTGTGCATGAGCACACACTCAGCCCTCTTATCCATGGTTTCCGCATCTGTAGACTCCACTAACTGTAGATCGAACTATTCAGGGAAAGAATCAACAAATGGGATCTTATCTTACTAAAAAGCTTCTGCACAGCAAAAGAAAGCACTGGCACCACTAAAAGACAACCAACAACATGGGAAAAAATCTTTACTAGCTGTTTGTTAGACAAAGGGCTACTATCTACAATATATAAAGAACTTAAACAAATCAGTCTCCCCAGGTTGAAAGACCAAATTCAAAAATGGGCATCTGAAATGGACACTTCAGAGGCAGAAGTCAGAGCAGCTAAGAAGCATATGAAGAAATGTTCAACATCACTGGTCATTCGAGAGATGCAGATGAAAACAACACTGAGATATCATCTCACTCCACAAGGAATGGCTGCTATTGTGAAATCAATCAATAATAAATGCTGGCGAGGCTGTCAAGAGAAAGGAACACTTTTCCACTGTTGGTGGGATTGTAGACTTGTGCAACTATTGTGGAGATTCCTCAGAAAATTAGGACTAGAGGTCCCATTTGACCTTGCTATTCCCCTGCTAGGAATATACTTGAAGGAATTAAGAGTCATATTGTAAAGACATATGTACACTCTTGTTCATAGGAGCTCAGCTCGTGATAGTCCAATCTTGGAAACAACCCAAATGCCCATCAACTGGAGACTGGATAAAGAAGATGTGGTTTTTAAATTAAAATAGAGTATTACTCTGCCATAAAGAATGACATTTCATTCATTTATGTGCAAATGGGTACACCTGGAGGACACACTAATAAGTAAAATGAATAGATCTCAGATATGTAAATATCATATCTTTTCTTTGGTATGAGAACCTGTAGATATAAATGAGTTCTAGAATATATGATAATTTTTGTAAAATAGGAAATATCCAAAGGGAATTTGGTGTGGGAGCATAATGGGGGGAAAGAATAAATATGATTCAGAAAGAAAATGAAAGAGCATGTATACAAGGGTTGGGGGTGGGGGTGGGTAGGGACATAGGTAAAAATGAGAATTAACTTGTATCATATACTGGTACAAATTCCACATGTTGTGTGTGATTGTGAGCTATATATAAAATGTACCAATAAAGAATTTTTAAAAAATATTCAGGGGAAAAAAACCGCATCTCTATTGAAAAAGTACAGATTCTTTTCTGGTCACTATTTCTTAAATAAAACAATGTAACAACTATTTACATAGCATTTACATTGCAATATGGTAGCATAAGTAATCTAGAAATGACTTAAATATAGAAAATAGGAAGAGGTAATATGTAGCTAACATATCACTTTATAGAAGATACTTGAGCATTCTGGGTTTGTTGTCCTTGGGAGTCCTGCAGCCAGTTCCATGTACAGCAAGGGTTAACTTACATAAATGCATGTACATGTATGTGTGTGAAACATACAATGTATATGTATAGGCACATGTATGAGTACACATATAGGCATAACTAAAATCAGATACATATTGGTCTGTTTTTTTCTTTTCTAATACACATTAACATACATCTATTAAATATTGTGGTGGCCCTTTTTTCACAGAAAAAAACACCGCCCAACTGCCTGGTAAAATGTGGACATTTAAATTGAATGCATTCAATTGGGAAATCACCACACTGGTATTTGTCTCATTTCTGAACCAATTTTGAAAATTTGGATCATATTCAGGAACCGCTGATTTTTCTAGCTTTCCACCACATTTGTACCACATCTTTCTTCCTCATTCCAAAAACTCTTGTCCTCATCTTTCTTCTCAAGCCAAAAAGCCACCTTCTAAACCTCGTGAAACTGAGCTAATCTCTAAACTGAGTTCACTCCTGTGCCGCGCGTCCCACCTATACCCCAAATCCACCCTCAACGCCCCTAATTGTACATTGCCCTTGGAGTGAGACCAGGCAGCTTTCAGATCCTGTAGCTGTTTCCCAGGATCCCTGGCAATAAACAACACTCCAACCACTGTGCTGACCCAGAAAAAGGCCTCAGCCACCGCCTCAAGCCAATCATAAGCCCTGAAATATTTCCATAAAATTAGATTACAAGGGAAATTAAAACTAATAATGGTTTATTTTATTTCTCCAATGCTCACTCTGCAATTTTCCAAACATCAAATAATCACTGAGCCTCTCAGAAACAAGAGTGACCCTGTAGTGAACTGCCCAATGGTTGTGGAAAATTTTAACATGTCAGGCATCACAAGGAGTGGATGCATCCCTCTACCGTCCTCATCTATATTGAGACATTTTGGAGGGAAGAGATGACCTCCTCTGGAAAACCTTCCACCTACACCATAGCATCTCAGGTCTTCACGCTCTCCCTGCCCGGAAACAAAATCTCAGAAGGCAGTAAAACACCAGCCTCCTGGTGCTTACATGTACTTAGGAGAGATCCAGATACTATCAGCCAGGCAGAAAGAGAGATCCACTCTGATAGCTCAGATGAATGGATATGAATGACGCCATAATGGTGGAGGTGTGGGCAGGGCAGGTAGGAACAAGGGATAATGAAGCACCCACACTCCAGCAACTATAGGAACCTTTACCATCGAGGGCTGCAGGGATAATGGGAAGAAATGATGTTGACGCTCAGTGAGAGGCCTCTAAGGGACGTCCAGATGAAGTGTGATTCTGATGTAGCTGATTCTGGAGCAGGTTCCCGACCCCAGGGCAAGAGGTAGCAGGACCCCCTCTTCCTGTCTATTCTTCTCTCTCTGCTTCTAACCTGGATCCACCTTTTTGCTTCCCATTGGGCGAATCCAAACAAAAAACCAGACTGCAAAGAGCTGGAGATACTGCCTCCTGGCGCAGATGAGAGGAAGGAAAAGCAGAAAGAGGATCTGAGTCAGAGAAAGAGGGAAGCGGCTGGAGCAAACCAGCAGAGTGTCGGGTATTTGAGTCTGTGTCTTTCTGAATAGGAATCTAGATGTGATCAC
>PVIC010008493.1:0-48037 GCA_004025085.1 Thryonomys swinderianus
GTTGATTGCTGGTGGGCGTGAGTCTCCACACCCAGTATTATATGTGGTTTCCGGGGATCGAACTCAGGACCTTGCGCTTGCGAGACAGGCGCCGGAACCACTGAGCTAACCCTCCGGCCCTTATCCTCAAATATTATTCTATGGATATTATTTCTTTATGAAGTATCAACCTTAAAATTTGAACTGTGGATTCAGATGTTATTTTTCTTGCTATTATTCATATTATTCTCTTTTTAAAGATCATATCCAAAGAAATATTTCAAAAATATTCTCATCATTTTTCCTTAAGCACTTCTTTATACTTTAAAGTTTCAAGAATCATTTGTAAGTACAAACTTTATTTTTGCAAATCTACACAGTTCCCTTCCAAAAAAATAGAATTGAGAATTTCTAATAGATTTTGTGTTCTAATTATAAAAAAGATAAATTCATGAGGTTATACATTTATTGGCATATTTTAGTAAGTCCATGATATATTCATAAATCAAAACAATGTTGTATATCATATGTAGTTTATATGACTAAAATTAAACGGAATCAGTTAAAAACGTGCAGCCTTTGTATCTGTGGACTCAACCAACCTTATACATTATTAAAAATATTAAGAAAAGTGTGTCCAAAAAATGCTGACTACACAGGCAGAGTATTTTTTGTCATCTTCCCCTAAGCAATACAATATAATAACTATATATCATTTCTGTTGTACCAGGTATTGTAATTAATCTAGAGCTGATCTATAGTGGAGGGTTATATGCAAGTAGGACTTTAAGCATCTTGGGGTTTGGTAGCCTACAGACAGGACGGCCTGGGTGACAGTGCATTGTCACATTCTTTTCTCTTCCAATGCAGCATCTTGGCTATCATTGCCTGTCTTGATTTTCTTCTCACTGCCTGAAGCTGGAGCTGGCCAGCATTTTGGTCTGTGTTTAAAATATCTTCTCAGATGTGTTGTCTACATCAACCAGCTACAAACAATGAATATAATTATTATGTGTCACCAAAATGAACTAGTAAAAAATTGAAATAATAATACAGAAAGGCAATATAAGACCAAAAAATGAAAGAAATAAGGAAAATAAAAAGAATTAAGATATGTTAAGTACATATAAAGTGAATATAAACATTATGTACTGCAAACATATATTAATAAACAAAAGAAAGTTTTTGAACTAGTCATGAACTAGTTGAGTCACCATAAGCCCTACCCTCCCTCAACCATATCCAGGAAAAGTTTCTCGTGCCTATATATTTGTGATACTTTTAAAGGAAAAAAGGTAAAAGGCTGTAATATAGATTTATCATGGTCATATATAAGCATAGAATTGTAGTGGTATTTAACATTCATACCACTGTAAAAACAAATCAGTTTGCTAATTAAATGTAAATAATATTGCATAACTAGTAGGAAAATGTATTAATACATTTAATTAGTCTAGTGGATAATATTTTGTTGAAACTGATTTTTCTGTCACATAGAGACTACTGATAATACATATATGTCAGAGGTTCATTTTCTTGCTTTTTCCACCCAGTGGAAACTACTACTTTCAAATCTTTTTGCCCTGATGAGAGCATTGTAGGCTTCATTTCTTTATTTCTTTATTCTGTCTCTTCATGAGACAGAAGTTCCTGTCACTGGTGACCTATGGCCCGAAATAGTAGAGCATTTATTTGAATGGCCAGTTGTTCATCAGTTGATATGGAACGTGCAGTTAGTGAGAAGTTGCAAGAGACAAACACAATTTGTTAAAGGTATCTGTCCTGAGGGGTCAGAAGAGCTCAGTTTAAAGTCATCTTCTGTAGTGCAGAAGATAAGGTTCCTAGTAAGAGAACACCCACCATGCAGATAACCACACTGAAATGTCTTAGAAGGGGGGAAGGGCCTAGGTCTTCTGTCTGCTGTGCTTTACAACTTCTCTCCTTCACCTGTTCAAGTTGACCTTTTCCTTTAAGCCAGTCTGTGGGATGTGTTCAGGGCCCATTTGGCTATGATAATTTTTTAGTAGCATGAGGAAAAAATTAGATGAAAAAGGGGTAACAAGCAAAATTCAAGATGTATGAATGTCCTTCCCTAGTTTTCTACTATTTTCTTGGTTGTCTATCAGTGTCTAGAGTACACTATTATTTTCTGCTATATCTGGTATTTAAATTTGCACCTACATTTCATTTAAAGTGGAGCCCTGTGTGGGTTCTTGTTTATTCTGTGAGAGTTACTTCACTGTTCCTTATTCCACAGAAGTTGTTTGTTTGGGCAGTGTAATCAAAGGTGCATAAGTGTAATTACTTCAGCCATTCATTTGGCTCTTATAGTCATTAGCATTTCAGTTAAATGAGCAGAAGTAACTACATCTTTTAACTGAACTGTAATTAATTTTAGGAACTGGTAGATTAGGATTGGAGTTTCAGGATTCAGTGCTGGTGACATGTTCGTAGAATAAAAGCAGTTATACTTGTGTTAATTTAAATGGGAGCCTTGGTGCTCATCGTGGTGGAATTAAATTGGGCTGTTACTTCAGTCTACCTCTTTGTGCTCCACATGAGCTTAATGGATGCCTTCCATGGTATCTTTATTTCTCCTAGATTTCCTTTTTAGCAAGTAGTAATTGGAGGGCTCTCTGGGGTTAGAAGGTCGAAATGGATTTCTGTGGGTATAAAAAATGTTTGCTGTGCAGTAGAGGACATAGCTTAGTGGTAACTATCTTAGACCCTGCCTCCCATTACAGTTATTATCAAGGCAGCTTGAGAGTGCAGAACACTCTCACAGCCACCAGGCTTTAAGTGACTGGACAGCTATTTTGACAAACATTTTAAAAATTATTACCATTTCTTACAGTGTAGTTTTAGTTGTATTGATGCTTAAGATTATATGAGAAAATGACATATTTAGTATCTTTGGTGTCAAGTGCAAGGCTACTAAAGTAATGTATGTCACTCTGTGAAAGTAAAATATATGCATACTGTGTATATGGAGAGTGTCTAATCTTTCTAGATTTATAAACAGAAATACTAGTTTTAAAAATAAAATGTTAAGGGAAATTGAGTAAATGATCTGCAACAGTGAAGTTATAATGAGCAGGTCAGAATAGGTGAAGGAAAGAGGATTATGTCATGTTGAATCTCTTTCATGAATATTGTTTCTTGCCAGAGTTGGTTGCCTCCTGTTCTGCCCTAGACATCCCTGCTGTCTGGAGGGAGATTTCTGCTCCTTTTAGCCTTTTGGGCTGGTGCCAGTGTCTTTGTCTCCCCACCTGGCACCCCCAGCATCAGCTTGCAACTCTCTCTGCCAATGTCTTCTTTTCCTCCAGCTTTCTGAACCTCTGTGTAGTATCTGATAATTCTTATAGTGCATCCCCGAAGGATTGGGCTTCACCAGCCAAGGGCTGCATCTTGCTGGTTTGGTTCCTGAAACTTAAAGCCACTTCTTGAGCACCTGGGTCATGAAATCTATGTTGTGTCTTTAGCAGCTGCCATACATTAAGTTATATAATGGCTGTTTTTTGTATTTGTGTAATAACTTACATAATATTTGTTTATTTTAATAACAAAGGGTAGGGAGAACAATAAGAGAAGAACAAATAGAAATGTAATGATTTTAACAATTTTGTTTTTCACTGGATGAATCTAAATGTTAGTCTGAATATTTCTGGTAATGTGGGTCTTTCTCTTAGGTTAACTTCTTCTAACTGAAATATTTGGTCAATCTGAATACTCTAATATTCCTACCTGTAGTATCTTGGTTTCACTATCAAGAATTAAGCTTTAATACTGACATATATACAGACATATATAGCAATGTACGAGACAAATATGATTTGCTTTAGAGAAAGTAAAGTATGGAATCATAAAATATCTCATAGTACCAGTAGTACTAGTAATCTGCTAGCTTTTCAAACCTTTTTTCTTTTTAAAGATGTATTAATACATAGGAGAGGAAATGTAAGCCTTAATTGCCTAGGATGTTAAGTGTTTTTCGAAAGTAGATTTTCAGAATGTAATTTTTACATGGAACATGGTAGGAAAGGATAAGACTAATAGAACTTCTAAGTTATATTAATGATTATAAAATTTTTTCATTTGCAAGTTTTTAAGCTCTGTGGTAAAAGTTTCTTTTCTAGTGTGCGCATGCACACACAAACACAGACACACATTTTTCCTCTTTTTAAAGACAGGGTCTGCCATTTAGTTTGGTCTTGAACTTACTAAGTACCCAGGTCTGCTTCAAATTCACAGTGATCCTCCTGCTTCAACATCCCGAGTGCTGGGATTACAGGCATGCTTCACCCTGCCTGGTTGCTTAATGGTATTTCTAAAATGCTAAAACGTGACATTTTTTTTATGTTGTTGCTTATCTGATTTGGCTGATTATCTGGAATGACAGAGTGTGACTTGTGTTTTGTGAAGGCCGGGAAAGTATCCTGGGATGGTTCTCAATGTCAGGTGATAGGGTGGAAAAAAAGGGGAAAAAGTGCTGCCTGGACATAACCTTGGTACATTAATAGTACTGTTCCTGAACCTTGGCTTTACTCTGGGAAAAAGTGGGTAGACATAAAATTACATCCTGTCATTTGAAAGTTAGACACTCTCCTCAGTAGTAGAATTTCTATGATGTTTTTTAAATCTTAAAAACCTTACTGCATGGCAATTTGTGAAAGACCTGCCCAGTATCCCTATCTTGAGCTTATGCAAATTTAAGACCCAACTTCACTTTTTTCTCATACACAAGAAAAGTAATGATTTAATTTCAAAAACTGTTATGTGTTTATGTGTGAATGAGATTGATAAACTACTAGTAGAAATGAGTATTCTGTATAGCATATATTGTGTTACTCCTTTCTAAATAGGTGCTGTGTACCATGCTAGATTGATTTTACTTTGATGTTTTGAGAATTTTCTCTTCTTTAATTTTCTTATTCTTTAAAATATCTGAAAAAGATAGCTGTAAAAAGTGAGGGTGGCCAGAAGGGACATTCCCAGCTTGGGTGGGCCATGGAGTGAAGAATTATCTTGGGCTGCATATACAACATATGATACAATTAATGCATATAAATAACACAACTTCCCATTTGAAGATATAGTTTTATTCTAACATAGATGTGTTTTGCCCACGGGCCACAGCCTGTATGGTTTGGAGACTCAGGCTCTGTGTGCTTTCTATGAAAAGTTATTGTGTGACATTTGAGAATGAAAGGACTATGAGATTACCTTCCAGCTGTTCTAAAACTTGATTGTGGAAAATTTGAGGACTATAGTTTCTATTAAAATGGTCAATTAAATAGATAATGAAGTGACTTGACTCTTTTGGTATGTGGTGCTGGGAACAGAGTTAAACACTTCAGACATGCTAGGCAAGTGCTCTGACACTGACCTGTGTCCCGGCCCTACTAGAGGTGATTTGTTTTAAAGGGACACACTGTTTGGGGAAGGCTTGGGAAAATGATGTCAACATGTGAAGTTAGAAAGGATTTTTAAACACAGTCTTGGCTCTCCACAGGTGACCCTCTCTGAAGTCAGTATTTCAACTAGTCCCAGCTTCAGCACTGCAGCTTTTTTCTTTCCCTTTATCCTTCTATTTCTTCTCTACTCTTCATCCATGTTGGTTATGTACAAGGATTCCTTCTCAGTTCTTTCTCTGTTTGCTTTTCTTACATGATAACATCTGTTCCCAGGGTTCCAGCCCTGACCTCATTTTCCTGAGCTCTGGGTGGGATTTTCACCAAGAGAGATATAACTACCCAGATGTGCTTCAGGCAACTTCAAACTCAATTCGTCAAACACAAACTTCTCTCCTCCCCAGTTTATTCTCTTTTGTTCTGTTATATGGTTATCCACCTGGCATTTTAGTGACAGATATTTGAGATTTTTGTCTTCTTTCGTTTTTCTTTCTGTTTTCTGTTTTTACAGTGCTGGAAAAGGAACCTAGGACTTCCTGTGTTTTAGGCAAGCGGTCTACCACTGAACTACATCCCCAGCCCTTTTTCTTTTATTTTTTATTTTTAAAATTTTTTTTGATGGAAGGTGTATATAATATAGAACATAATCCATTTTGTCCAACATGAAACAGACAAATAGGAGTTTCAAGAACATCTCTTGTAGCAAGTTCCTTAAGATATGCATGGTCCCTTGATTTTCTTTTCTTAATTGAATCCTTTATTGGTATGTTTTATATACAGCTCACAACACACTCAACATTGGGGAATTTGTACTAGTATATGACAGAAGTTAATTCTCAGTTTTATCCATATCCCTACCCACCTACAACCCTCACCCCTTATATACATGCTATTTCTTTTTCTTTCTAAGTCATATTTATTCTTTCCCCTCATTGTGTTCCCCACCACATTCCCTTTAAATACTTCCTATTTTACAAAATCTGTCATATATTCTAGAACTCATTTACATCTATAGGTTCTCATACCAGAGAAAAGATAAAGTATTTACATATCTGGGATCTATTTATTTCATTTATTAGTGTGTCCTCCAGGTATATCCATTTGCACATAAATGAATGAACCTTGTCATTCTTTATGGCAGAGTAATACTCCATTTAAAAAAAAAACTTCTTTATCTAGTCTCTAATTGATGGGTGTCTGGGTTGTTTCCAAGCCTGGGCTATCACAAACGGAGCTGCTATGAACATGAGTGTACATATGTCTTTACAATATGAATCTTTTAATTCCTTTGGGTATATTCCTAGCAGGGGACTAGCAGGGTCAAATGAGACCTCTAATCCTAGTTTTCTGAGGAATCTCCACATTGATACCCTGTCTCAAAATAAAAAGGGCATGCCTGGTCTGACCAGGCAAGCCCTTTTTATTTTGAGACAGGGTCTCAGTAGGTTATTCAGGCTGATCTTGAACTCAACAATCCTCCTTCCTCAGACTCCAGAGTCTTGATTACCCTGGGCTTCAGCAGGCCAAAGTAACTTTTCTCTTGTTTTCCTTTCACCTGGATGTTTCTATTTGGTTAGCCATGCAATTCTATATTTGCAACAGCTTAAATTTTATTTTATCTAACTACATTAATACATTTATGCACCCACCAACATATGCACATAAACATATATAATAATTTTTTCTCAGTTTAAAACAACATAAATGTATTCTCTCGCAATTCTTGGGGTTAGTAATCCAAATAAAGGTGTCAGCAGAATCATAATCACTCTGGGGCTCCTAGAGGAGGGCCTGCTGTGCTTCATAATAGCTTTCGGTGTTTGCATTGCTATTACTGAGCTGTCATTGCTTATTAAAAGTTGGCCCAATCTTTTTACTACAAGCTCCTAAGGGTGAAGAATATTTGTATTCCGTTCACTTCTTAGCACATTGTGGATACTCAGTAATCTGCTGAGCATGAACCAATTTACATTTTACTAAGAAGAATATGATACAGACAGGGATTTTGAATGTTTGTGGCGTAAATGTGGAGTAAATGGTGACTAAACATAGGTGCTTTAAAATACTTTCCCAGGCTTGATGTGCTATTGCCCTGAACTCCCTGTGCTGACTTTTTGGACTGAGTAATCTAGGAGCCAGCAGATAACACCAGGATTTAGAATTTCCCTCCAGGCATGGCACAGCCATCAATTAGTGGCATGGGTAAAGTCACTGGTCACAGACCAGATGTCTTTTTATTTATAATACAAATGACATTTGCCGTGTGTTCCTTGTAGGATTTTTGTGTGAGCTGATGGAAAGAATTTCTAATGGCATAAAAATATGGCCTTATTTTCATTTACTTCAGGTAGGAACCCTGTAATCCTAGTATGGACTTATAAATGACTTAGCACCCAAATTGTGTCTACTTAATAGGAAAAGATAGGGGTTGTGTTGTGACTTTACTTTTGTTTTTTATAAGAAAGAAAACCTCAAAAATAATTACCTATCCTGTGATAAAGGTTTGAGTTATTTATACTCAAATGGACGTACCTTCAGGACATACTTGTAAGTGAATTAAACAGGTCACAGATGCATAAATATCAGATCTGTTCTCTGGTATGAAAACTGAAGTTGTTAATGAGTTCTAGAATGTATGATGGATATTGTGAAATAGAAAATACCCAACAGGAAATGAGGTGGTGGAGTGAATAATGAGGGGTTAAAATGTGATGGCAATAAAAAAATGGGAAACAAAGGTTATGTGTTTAGCAGGTAAGGGGTTGTAGGGTGGGTAGGGGAATGGAGAAAATGAGAATTAAATTGTGTCATACACTGGTACAAATTCCCAATATTGAGTGTGATCATGATGTGTATATACAATGTACCAATAAAGATTAAAAAATTGCCTATCTTCAAGGAGACATCCAACTGTCATTTAAGGATTAGTTAACAGACCATGTAGATTTTCAGACTTTAAAGACTTTCTAACTGATGCTTCAGTTCTGTTGGCTCAAATTAGTGTTCTAAACAAATTGCTGAGAATGACAGTCACAACTTACAATTTTCAGAAGTAAAATCAGTTCCACAACATTTAACAAGTCAAATTCTGCAGGTGAGAAAATTTCTTCCACATAGGTTTCTGCATTTTAAAGACAGATTGTCTTTTAAATTGTCTAGAATTCTTTCCTACGTGCCTCTTACATGTCATAAATGTTTTGTAAGTGTAACTACTGTTTGTTGGATGTGAGATCATCCAAAGGGGTTATTGGTTAGAGGAGAGTCAGTTTGGTATGGCATTGCTGGAGGCTTTGGGGGCAGAGAGAATCATGGGGAAAAGGACATTGATTTAAGAGTTGAAGAAGATCAGTTTGGCTTTATGAGAAAACCAAATTCAGCCTCTTACTTAGCAAGTTGACCCTGGGAAGGTAGTGCAATGACTTAGTGTCAGAATCTCTAGTCAGGGTTATTTGGATGTACCTAAAGATAAATCATTACTATAATCATCATTATTATTTCAAAGATACTTTTCAATGATCTTAGCAGGAGCTCTGGCTTAGTACTTGGGGTAGTAGGGAACAATGGACAGGAACAGTGGACTTTTGGCTTAGTATGCAGAGTGAAACAGGAGCTGGAAAAGTGGGTCTTAAAAGGATAAAGAAAGATAATACAGATCTTGATTACCTCTGAACAAAGAAAACCAGCAATGACCATTGGCATCCAAGACAAGGTGAAACTTTGCTGGGTGCACGTGCTTTTCTTCCCAGTTCTGTCTTGATTTCTCAGACTCCACTAACAGAAATTGTAATTCTGTGTATTCATGGCTGGCTAAGTGTGATGATTTGTGTTGCCCATTGGTGAGGGGTCTGAGAGAAGATGGAACAAGAATGTTGAAAAGCAAGATCTCAGTTACAAGTTACTGAATATTTGAAGTACTTAGGTGATGGGTCTATCTTGTTTCTTGCTTGAGATTGTATTTTCCACTTGATTCAAGACATGTTAGCTCAGACTAATTCCATGTATCTGTTTTTGTGTGGATGTGGACTTCCTTAATCTTGAGTATGTACCTAGGAATGGAATTAGTGGGTTATATGGTAGCTGTGTATTGCAGCTCACTTTTATAGATCAAAACTTAATAAGTTTGTAAGCACTTATGCTGGATTCTTTATAATGGAAAGCATTTGAGAAGCACACATATATTTATAGTAAGGTTATTACTGCCCATAATAAATTCAGATATGGCCTTTATATTTGTTGGAAAAGACAGAACTACTTGGTAGGTATCTAAATATTCCTTTTTATAGATGGATAGGTATTTTTAAAAAATCTTATATAATCTAAACATAGGAAGAAGAATCTCTGTATATGTCCATAGAGTGACAGGAGGTTTGGAGAGGAGAAATGGGAGGAAGTACAACATCAGAGTGTATTAGATATCAACAGCCAGTAGTGTTAGGTGCTCTCAGTGGCAATAAAAATACCCTAAAATTAGATAATGGTAATGGTTGAAAAACTACTGAATTTCTAAAAAAGATAGATTTTGGGGCACAGCAAGAAAGGAGGCCAAAAGAAAATGTAATATTTACATATTCCACATATGTGCACTCGTAGGTCAGGCACAGTCCTAAACCTTGGCAATATAGACCAGAGGCCCTTCGCTCCTTGGTCTCCATTTACTGAATGCCTGCCACTAATACTGTACAGTATGTGCATTGTTGCTTGGTGTTGGAAGTTAGGCTCCCAGCATACGCTTTATGTCCTGTAAAAATAAACACCATCTCTTTGTAACTTGCACTTCATGATGGTGGCAACGTAGCATGGGCATCTTACATGGGAATGTGAATATCTGCTCTTCATTTATACAGATCACTCAGGAAACCCTTAGGACCTTCTACTGTTACAGATCCTGGGTTGGATGTGTGCGTACATACTTATAAGCAAATTCAGGGGCCTAGTCATGCTTATTAAAGTTGAACTTCCTCATTTTTATGAGGATAGTAATACTTTTTTTCATGAAAATTAAGTTCCTTTTTTTGTGAGCCTTCACTAGCATGGTACCTGATACATAAAAGCCAGTAAATGGTAGATGTTATAATGACAGTTTAAAAACATAGAACACATAAAGTAATAACATCATTGAAGGTATTTCAGAAAGGAAACTTTTTCTATACTTTCTATGATAATAAAATTTGTTTTTAGTTTAACCTTGCATGTTCATAGGAAAAACTTTAAAGATATAAATGCAAAATTACTAGTATACTATTTATACTATTATACAAAATTGTTTCCTTGCTCCTGCATATTTTTGTTAGCATCTTTATAGCTAAAAGTCCTTAAAGGTAATAGTTATATGCAAGTAATGCGAAACAGTCTACATGTGAAATGTAAGTGAAACCAGTGTGGCTTACATTTTGAGTAGAGAAACATCTGCATTGTGCTGCAATTCACCAAAAGGAAATTGGATCATGTATTAGCTATGTGATTGAATGAGACTTTCATCTTTTAAAGAATTTTTCCTGCCTACATTCATCATTCATCTGTTTTTCTGAAATGAAGCCTGTGGTACCGATATACATATATTATGATGCAGAGTTTAGGGAGCCCCATGAATATTTTTGGTGTTGGGCTCTAAGTGCAGCTGTACTACCTGCTGAACTGCTCTTTTCAAAGTGTATTCAGGTTCACACCTTTAGACTGCTTCTCCTTCCTGTGATCATTTTAGGTCAGTTTTTCAGTATTTCTTTTTGGGTCTAAAGTTACTAGATTATTTGAAATTATATGTCATGTTATCTTCTATGTATTATATGATGATATTTTTAAAAAGTTACTTACTAAATTAAAAGGAGGAATTAGTCTCTTAGGGCCCTTCCCTCCTTCCCTCCTTCCCTCCTTTTCCTTCTTTCCTCTTTTTTTCTTTTCCTCTGGTTTTCTTTTTTTACTTTCTCTACTTTCTTTTTCTTAACCTTTCAGTGTCAATTTCTGACCCTTTGTTCTGTTCCCTCCTATTGCTCCACACACCCTTAGAGTACATTTGTGTGTAGGCGTATATGTGTCAAGCTACTGGTGTCCTCTAAGCTATGATCTCTGTCTCTTTCTCTATATTTAGTAATTTGCTGAGTATGTATTTATTTCCAGGTAATGACTGAATAAATGGTTGAAGTATTTTAAAGCTTAGGACCCCAATGGCCAAAATGTATTGTGGCCATCATCTTTGTGGACTGTCTTGTATTTCACCCTTTGTAACCACTCCTTGCTTTCTGCAGCTTCTCTTCCCTTGACTTCTGTGGAGCCCTGTTCTTTCACAACCTTTTCATCAGCTCCCTGACATTTCCCCTTTTGTCTTTCCATGTTTTTTTTTTCACTTCTTCCTGTTAATGTGAGTGTCCTATGAGAACCTTTTATCATAAGGTTTAAGTTTTTGATATTAACCACTAAATGGTTAATATTTCTGAGATAAATGAGAAGATAGGAAGTTAGTAGATAAATGGGCACTAGACTATGTACAGTTGATTAGCCAAAGGATAAGAACAGCTATTAGCTTAATATGATGAAAATCACCTTTATTATTTTTATCTATGAAGTAAGCTAAAGTATTTCCTTTTCTTAAATTTTTTTATCAGTGCAAGTTTTCAGTACACAGTCATATTAATCATGGGGAGTTAATACATGTACATAACACATCTTAATTCATTTTAATCCTTGTTTCCTTCCTCTCCCTTTCCCCTCACTCCATTACATAGTTTTTGCTAATTGTATATTGACTTTATTTTTCATTAATTTTTGAGCAAGGTGATTAAGTTTATTTTTCAGGGCAGTTTTAGGTTTGTAGCAAAACTGAAAAAAGTGTAGTGGGCGCTTGACTTGCAAACTTGATCAGTTCCTGAGGTAGAGTTAGTTGAAAGTCAGTACGGCTGAGATCTGGATATTTACTGGAAACGTGCTATAGATAACAAGAGACAGATGAATCTTCCAGTAACTTAATCGATTCAAGTTGTTTGTATGTCAGGTTGGCCATAACTTGAGGGTCTATTGTGCGGATATCCTGTCCCCTATGTACACAGAGGATTCTTACTTTCATCATGCTGCTAATGGGATTGCAGATTAGACATTATATGTGTCATTGTTCAAAGAGCCTGAAAGGGTTTGTGCATGGTTATTTTGTGATCCCAATTACGACACTTTCTACAGCAGGTTACCCATCACAACCTTGCCCTCTCACCCTTTCAATAAAAGCTCTTCAGCAGCGTGCTTCTGCCCAGGTGAGGGGTAAATCCTGATTAATTGAGTTGCTTGTGTTGATCCATTTCCCCTTGCCAGTGATCCAGTTCCAGCCCAGGAACTATAAGGGACATCAGCTGTTTCCTGTAAGCTCAAATAGCTTATAGGAAACAGTGCTCCTGTGGGATTGCATGTAGTTCAGGCAGTAGTCCTAACCTATGTAATCAAAACTTATTTAGAACAAAAAACAGAAACGACTTAAGTCATTGCTCTTGAAGTTTAACAGTTTTCTAGTTGATTACACATAAATCTTATGATACAAATCTAGGTTAGAGAAAAGCAAGATAAGAATTGTGTATGTGGTATGAGGAAAAAATGCCTGTGAAGACACTTGTTAAAATATACCAAAAAGTAATGTTGTGTGTAAATATACCAAGGTAGTGATATTAGAGAGATTCCCTTCTGCAGTGTGAAGTTAAGTGAAGCTTAGTGGGAGGTTAGTCAGTGGGAGCCTGCTAGGTGGTTTCAGGAGGGAGGCCTGCCAGTTGCCCTTCTGTCAGAGCTTGGCTGGTACAATTGCCTGGCATGCACATTGCTTTCCTGTGTGTGTGGAGGTAGCATGTAGAGGAGAAAGTCAAAAGTTTTAAAGTTCTGGTATATTACTAAGAAGTAGATGCTGGGATAAATAGTCTTTATAGTCTTTACTCATTTACTCATTGCTCATTTTAACTACATTTCTTTCTAATCCATGAACTATTCTCTATAAATAATTTACTAGCAGTGTTTTTATTTATGGTCTTCAAAGCCTTCCTCTATCTGCCTTCTCACCTCAATTTCTGCTTATGATTTGCTTGCTATTTCTTTTTAAAATCCAATGATGTTTGAGCAGTGCTTTTTATTCCTTTTGAAATAATATATCAAGGTAATAATAAAATCTACATATCCAAGTCCCACATGTTTTATTTCATTGTGGTATATATATATATATATAGTTTCATGGACAAATTAATTATACTAGGTGTTTCATTAAAACTTCCCTACTGTTAATAAAAGCATTTTTCTGGAATACAGATTTAGGTTTTTAGGATTTGAGAATACATTTCTGGCAAGAGTTTAACCATAGGCCTTTGGCTGCATAATTTCTAATGTTTCATAACTACTGAATACAAATCCAGTCTGTGTCAATTTCTCATAGGATGACATAATATTATTATCTTTGAGATAACAGATACAGAGGTGAATCGACATCAATTGAGCCAAGAAAGTTAGAGACTTAGAGACCAGGAAGTGAAGTTCCACTGATGGATACAAGTTGACATCAGTCAGCTAACTAGTTGTTGATTCTGACTGTGTGGGTGAACCTCCACACGGCATGATGGGTAAGTAGCACCCTGTTACTTCTTTACCTACAGGAGAACCACCTCCTTTCCACATATTTGTTATAACTAAATCCAAGCACTTATCAGTTGTTATTATTAAGCACTGTGCTGGGGACATAGTTTAATCTAAAATAAGGGTGTTGATGGGCTGGAGATTTAGCTAAATTGTTTCAGCGCCTGCCTAGCATGCACAAAGTCCCTGGTTCAATCCCAGTAACCACATATAACAATAACAGGTGTAGTGACTCATGTCCACCAGCAATCAGTAGCACATACCATATGCCAGGTGTGGTGGCTCAGGTTTGTAATCCCAGCACTTAGGAGGCAGGGGCAGAGGCAGGAGGATTGCTGAAGTTTGAAGTTTGCCTGGGTTACATAGTGAGCTCAGGGCCAGCCTGAACTACAAAGCAAGACTCTGTCTCAAAAAAATAAAATAAAAAAAATAAAAAATAATGCATTGATAAAAGGATAATTTGGTTTCTTTTCAATTTCTGCTAAAATACATGAAAAGTACTTAGTCAAGAGGAATTTGTATAGTAAAATTTTAGTTATTTATTGGCTCTCTTGAGGGGTTTCTTGATGAGCTCTGCAGAGATTCTTCCCCTTGTGAGTACTGTCGTAAATGGTGTACTGTATTCACTACTTTTCCAAGCTTACATTTGAACAGATTTACTGAATTCCATTTACCTTGATAATACATGTGTTTATATTTTTGGTGTAGCTTGATTTTTATTGTACTTATCATGTATCCTTCCTAACCGAATTATTACAGCCTAATTGTCTCCTACCTAGACTTTTTCTTTTTTTTTAATTGAATTCTTTATTGGTACAATTTATATACATCTCAAAATCACATATAACATTGGGAAATTTGTACCAGTATATGCCACAAGTTAATTCTCATTTTCCTAGACCTTTTCTTAATGAAGAGCAAATAATTTAAGGCAAGAATTTTGGCTGCTGAGTTCTATCTGGCCATTCTGCACAGATATGGTTTTGTAATATGGTATTAGTATCCTGAACTTTCTGTTATTTCGATCTTGCAAAACTGTAGTGGGCAGTATAGATAGTGCACACATTGTGATATCCTTTTTTTGTGAAATAGGCAAAATCTTTTTAGCAGAGCTTTAAAATGATCTAGAGACCAAACTGTTGTGTTCAAAGAGAGCTAAAATAAATTTATCTGTAAACTCTATTTTTGAATGCTACAAAGCAAAATAGTTATTGTTAATGATGTTTTATTGTCTTAATTCTTGTAAGCTTTATAAAAAGATGTCAAGGGATCAACAATGAATTGAATAAGTTCAGACACATGTATGAACTTGTGCGTGTGTATGTGTGTGTGTGCATGAACGAGAGAGGGAGAGAGAGATGTGAGAATTTAGTGCCATTGAAGATATCCATTCCTATCAATCCCAACTTTTAAAGCTGATAAGTGTTTCATCTTTTTTCTACTACTATTCAAAAAGGAAATGCTAAACTTCCAAAGTGAAAGGCATTTTGTTCTGCAAATGTTGACAGACAGCCCTCTCACATCTGGGGATGATTCTTACACCTGACAGAGGTAGAAGACATCAATTAAAGAAGAGATAACTAGGCTTTTTAGATTCTTTTACTGGGTCAAAAGGAATGACATCAGACCTGAAGCATTCTTATTTAAATCAGGTTGAATTTGGATCCCAAATTAATTACAGCCTTGTACGATTTTGCTGTTATCTGCAGTTAGGAAATGGGAATGTAACTCAAAAAAGGCCTGATTCTGTTTTTGCCTGATAAGTCCAATGATGCAAGTTAGCGATTTAATGGTAGAAAAACAGTTTTATTTCGTGGCTAAAGAGTGTACAAAATGAAGCAGGAGCCCCACTCACTAACTTTCCCAATTCTAGAAGACTAAGGGGTTACAAGGATAGCATAGGAATAATGAGGGAGAGACAGGCTAATAAAGGGGAAGACTCTGTTCAGGAGTAAACAGAGATCACCAGGAATGTGGGTACCTTTTGTTGGCCTAGTGTTTCCTGTCATGGCAGTCTGTAGGTGTTTTTGGTCCTGAAGGTGAGCAGAGAGCAGGCTTAAATTGGTAGTGTTGATGTTTTTCAGAGGATAGACTTGTCCCTGCAGAGCTGAGGAGAGGCTTTCCTGGTGGTTAGGGCAGAAAAGGAGACAGACACACATGCTGAAGAACCGCCGTGATGTTTCACCGTGTCCCAGTCCCCTGTGGAGCATCTGCAGGACCATTTGAAGAGTTGGTATTTTCAGCAAAAGCAGCCTTCAAGTCCTTGAAAAGTAGCCTAGGCAACCATTATTGTCATGACCCACACACAAAGGTATTACCTACATCAAAGCAAGCGGTAGATAAATGTATCGCTCAGCTGTGTGATCTCCACAGTTAGTGTTTTTTAATTTTAATTTTAATTTTAATTTTTATTTTTTTTTTGAGACAGGGTCTCGCTTTGTAGTTCAGGCTGGCTCTGAGCTCACTATGTAGCCCGGGCAAGCCTCGAACTCAGCAATCCTCCTGTCTCTGACTCCCGAGTGCTGGGATTATAGGCGTGAGCCACCATGCCCGGCACTGTGGTATGTGGTATTGATGCCTGGTGGGCGTGAGTCTCCATGCCCAGCATTGTATGTGGTTACTGGGGATCGAACTCAGGGCCTTGTGCCTGTGAGGCAGGCGCCGATATCACTGAGCTAATCCTCCGGCCCACACAGTTAGTGGTTTTTATGTCAACTGAGAGCAAGTGAATTTAGTTTATTTCAGTTTTTCTCTGAGAACAGGGATAATGCTTGTTTTTAATACTTAGACATGAAGAGGTGGGAAAAGACTTAAAAGTTGGTGGAAGTAATAGCCTGCTTTTGAAGAGAATCCTGCTTCTCATCCATTTAATGTTCTACTTGAGAACTGTCCAGGAGAGTCCAGATTTTGGCCTTGTCTTTAAATCAAGATGTCCTGCAAGGGTTCAGCCCAGTGAGACCTCAGGGGACGTGTGGTCCCAGTGTAGAGTGCTTTCAGGGTTCGCAGGGGCACTGTGAAGTGGGCTGTGGGAGGAGGAGACTCTGTCTGTCCCAGGAAGCCTCCCTGAGACAGGGGATTGGCTGCCTTGGACCTTAGGCTTCTATTTCCTCTTCCTCCTCTTTGTTGTCCTTCTTTTCTTTCTTTCTTTCTTTTTTTGGATTGAGATTTGAATCCAAGGTCTTGTACGTGCTAGGCAAGTAGTCTACCAGTGAGCTACTTGCCCAGCTCTTTTAAAATTTAAACACTAGGTCCTACTAAATGCCCCAGGCTGGCTGAATATCACACTTGAATAGCTAGGATTACAGACATGTGTCACCCATGCCAAGCTACCTCTTTTGCTTCTTGCTGCTCATATGGGAATAATGAAATTGCTTTGCCAACTTTGTTGGGAGTGTTCTGTCTCACCAGGCTCAGTGTCTGGCAGCTAAGTCTGTGCTCCTGTCAGAGATAGGAACTTGCACAGAAACTCACTCTAAATTCAAATTTGGAGTCTTCCCTAAGACTGAAAACTGGAGGGGTGTTACATAATAAGGAAGCAACTTTCATGAGCTGAATTTCAGACAGCAAATGTTGCAGAGTGACCGCCAATGAGGTGATGGTGGAGAATGGTTTGGCCATCCTGGGCAGCAGAGACAAAGTCCTGAAGTATAGTGAACTATTTTTATGACAAGCCTGACTAGTTGATTTCTTTAACTAAAGGAGCTAATCAGTGAAAAACTGAAAGGACACCTGGGAAACAGGTGCTGCAAACGTCTATAAAGTTAATCTAAAATATGCAGCAAGCGTCATGGAAATCTGTGCTTGTCTGCCGCTTGATTTCATTGAGGTTTCTGTTCTTGAATTTTACTGAGGTGATGGATGATTCAGCTTGATTTTGAGTAAATAAAATCAGTGGATTCTGGATCATACCGATGCTATAGGAAATTAATGATTGTAATAAAATTCAGTGGTTAAGAAAATTAACTAATAGAAATGCGCATATGTGTGTGTGTGTATTTTTTCCTGGTACCAGAAATTGAACAGAGGACCTTCACACTGAGCTGCATCTTCAAACCTTTTGGAAATTTTTAAAAGTTTGAGACAGTTTTCTCAATGTTATATGTGATTGTGAGATGTACATAAATTATACCAATATAGAATTCAATTAAAAAAAAAAGTTTGAGACGGTCTTGCTCATTAACTAAGTTGCCCCAGGCTGGGCACAAATTTGTGGTCCTATTGCCTCAGCCTTCTAGAGTGATGGAATTATAGGTATGTGGCGTCATCTCCCCAGTGCTGATAATTTTCAGAGAGGTTAGTAAATTTATAAGCTATTGATTTCTGGAGTATTGAGGGTTTTTTTTAAACTTATGGGTTATATAAAATGGAATTGTGGTTTTTTGGTTTTTATGTCTCAGAGTTAAAAACTACTCTCTTATAGAGAAGATAATATTAAAAAGCACATTGAATTTTATGATAAAATGCAAATAAGTTAGCAGACAATTTTATTTTCTTGATTGTTAGGTCTGCAAGAGAAAAGTTACTTTAACTTTTTTTTTGGAGGTGGTCTTAGATAAGGCTTGTGAGAAATTTCAAGAAAGCTAGGAAAGACTTATTTTTTAAAGACTGGGAATTGATGTAAAGGTCAAAGAGGAGGATTTGTTTTTGAAAGCAGGTATTTTCTGTTTAAACATGTACTCTGAAATAAGCTACATTTTTATTTCATTCTACCGAGAATATTCATTTTTGGAGGAGCATAGCTTATTAGTTGTTAGAGCAAAGAAAGATTTACTCAGGTGTGCAAGTTTGAAAGAGAGCGAAGGTCATCCTCTGAGATTTAAAGATAATAAATAAATTGAAAAAAATTTCTGACACAAGTGGAAAAATTAAAGTTATGTTTAGAAAAAATTTAGTTATGTTTAGAGAATTTAAAAATGGATTTAAATAGGAAAACAATGGTAAGTCTGTGAAGAACAAGAGTTTGATTATTCAATGATATATTTGTGGTGGAGAAAGTAGGGGAAAGTTGTGGTGCTTCACTGCACCTCATTACTTATGTGAATATTGAATACTATTCCTTTATAGATTGCAGGAGCCAGTCATCTTTCAAAAAAACCAGATAGTGCTGAAAAGATAGTGGAGAGGTCCTTGGAGTAATTGAAAAATAAATAAGAGCATTTGGTCCTGGGTGAGCTAAAACATGTGAGGACACAAGTAAATAAATTCAGATTTCTTGCTTCCTAGTTGTGCATTCACCTTTAGCTAGTGTCCCTTTAGCTGAAATACCAGCCATGTGGAATATTATCAGAAAACTGACAGTTTTCAAGCTAAGCATAGATTTTTACCCAGATTAAGACTATGACTACAGGATGTATCCTATTTGAGATCAGTTGGAAATTTTGGCCATGATAATTATTTGACATCAGTCTCCCTGGCAACAAGGAGAAAAATGCTAGGCAAACACAGATAGCTGGCCTACTCTGGGGTACATATTAGCATTTTTCTTAGCTTGTGTGTCTGCCTACATTCTGTAGCAAGCTGGACATCTGGTCTGAGCCACAGACATAGTTGTTCGCTTCCAGGTTCTGGTATATCCTTGCAGGCTTCCTCTCTCCTAGCTTTACCTTTCTTCCCCCCCTTTCCCCTGTGTGTCTACCATAGGTGTTGTGTACAAGCTCAGAATGAGAAATGATGAAGCTAGTGGCAAGGCTATGCCCTTGACTACACACTCTCCCTGCCATTCAGATGGTGAACAACTTGAGTCTGTTATTTTACATTAAAAAAAGTAAATATGGAGCTATGTAATCTAGAGAAGGATGCTTGAAAAGAGAAGCAGAGAAGGCATTTCAGCAAAGCAATTTCCTCCTGAATTGAAAGCATTATTCCAGTCTGTAGTTTCATCCCAAGCTTGCCTCCCTGCTGAATTTGGCCAGTGCCAAATTCCTGCTGTTGGCTGAGTCATCATGCCCCAGTTGGCCTGGTGCTGTTTGTTGCCAAATCTGAAACCTTCACTATTAATGCTTTTGAGCAAGATTATTGTTCTTGTTTTATCTTTCTGTTCTAGGAGGCAGCAGCCACGAGGGGAAAATTGACAAACTGGGGGGCAATGGTCTCTGTGTTGTGCTTGTGATGGATTGTGCAGCCTGATTTTCCTAATCAAGCATCCACTGATCCTGAAACCTACTGTCAGCGTACATCATGGAGATTGCTCTCATAATAATGTGGCCTGGGCTAGAAGAGATGGAAAAATCCAACCATCACTCCATAATTCTGTCCATTGTTGTTGTTGTTGTTATTATTATTATTATATATATATTTTTTGAGACAGGGTCTCACTTTATAGTTCAGGCTGGCCCTGAGCTGACTATGTAGCCCAGGCAAGCCTGGAACTCAGCAATCCTCCTGTCTCTGCCTCTGTGCTGGGATTACAGGCGTGAGCCACCATGCCCGGCACTGTGGTATGTGGTATTGATTGCTGGTGGGCGTGTCTCCGCGCCCAGCATTGTATGTGGTTACCGGGGATCGAACTCAGGACCTTGCGCTTGCAAGGCAGGCGCCGGATCCACTGAGCTAACCCTCCAGCCCTATTATTATTATTTTTGAGACAGGGTCTCACTTTGTAGTTCAGGCTGGCCCTGGGCTCACTATGTAGCCCATGCAAGCCTTGAGCTCAGCAATCCTCCTGCCTCTGCCTCCTGAGTGCTATTATAGGTGTGAGCCATCATGCCCAGCATTGTGGTATGTGGTACTGATTGCTGATGGGCATGAGTCACTAGGCCCAGTGTTGATGTATGTGGTTACTGGGGATCCAACCAGGGACCTTGTGCTTGCTAGGCAGGTGCTGGAACCACTGAGCTAAATCTCCAGCCCCTATCCATTACATTTTGACTGAGTGGTAAGAAACTAGATGAGCTGACAAAATTAAAGGGATATTTTCTTTAAAACCAAAAGCAAATACAAAGCTTTAGGTCCTTGAGATTCTGGGTTTAAATCGTTTCTGCATATTAACTGTTAATGATGTTAATAACGAGGAGGGAATGCATGCAAATAACTGTTTGGATGGGCGGGAGTATAGTTATTTTTCTTCTATTTTCCAGACATTATCTAATGTTTCAGAACAGTGTGTGCAATAAAAAATAATTTTTAGTAATAACAGTTGTTTTTTTTTTCATGGAGGAAGACCTCCACGATGAACATTCCAAGTTTATAAAACCAAAAACATGGCTAAATTTAAGATACTGAAGAATGCTTTGGAACAAAGTAAATAGAAAGCAAAGCAAAACAAAAACCCCAAAAACTTCAAATTAGGATCTTAAATATTGTTTGATCATACTGCTTCAAGTAATGATTTTTAAAATGCCCTATATTGATAGGTAATGTTCATTGAACACACCTTACTTATTAACAGTTTAAAAATATATATTGTCCTTAAATTATTTTTATTTTCCTAAAAGTTTTTACTGTTTTTATCATGAACATTTTCAAACACATTCAAAAGTAGAATATTGCCATGAACTACCCTATACCTGTCGTTTAACCTTTAAAAAAAATTATAATGAATCCCCATATCCTTATTCATGTTCTTTAATATACAGATTTAATAATTTTTAAATCAAGCAGATTTTAGAATTTTAGTATTACCCACTTACGCCCTGTCCAGCTTTCATATAAAATTTTCCATTAACATCTTGCGTGTGGTAAATTTTTTAGAATGAATTAATATTGGTATATTGTTACTAAATAAAGTTTCACATATTACCTTTAACTCTCTGTGTTGTATAATTCTGTGGGTCTTGACAAATGTAAGTGGTAGGTATCTACCATTATCATACCATAGAGAACAGTTTGATTGCCCTAAAATTCACGTATGATACACTGAATAGTCCCTCTAATCCTGGATAAACACTGGATTTTTCCCTCTAACTGCCTCTATAATTTCATCTTTCCCAGAATGTCTTACTGTTGAAGTTACATAGTATAGTATCCTTTTCAAATTTGCTTTTTTTTACTTAGCTATCTTCACTTAAGGACTTTCCATGACTTGATAGCTCATTATTTTTTGTTGAGCAATAATACATTTGTGTACCTCAGTTTGTTCACCTGAAAAACATCTTGGCTACTAAATTTTGGTAGATATGAATGAAGTTTAAAAATTTGCATGCACATTTTTTCTTGAATATATTTTCAGTTCATTTAAATACTGAGAAATGTGACAGTCATTGTATAAGAGCATATTTTGTTTTATAAGATAATGCCAAACTGACTGTATCATTTTGCTCTTGTTTCATTCATATTTGTACAGTGTATTGCGTTGTCAGTATTTTGAATATTAGATATTCCAGTAAATTGTACTACTATCTCATTTTCACTTTCCTAGGTTCATATGCTATTAAAAAATTTTTATTATTTACTGTTTTGTGTATATTATTGGTGTGATGTCAAAGTTTTTAGCCATTTTTACTTTGTTTTTCTAACAACTGATAAGCATTCTTTGTATATTTGATAGATAAGTCCTTTGTTACCCATGTGTTTTGTAAAGATTTACTTCCAGTAAGTCTATGACTTGTCTTTTCATTTTTCTAACACTTTCTTTACAGAGCAGATATTGTTCATTTTAGTGAAGTCTGCCTTGCCATTTATTTTTCTTTAATGGATCGTGCTTTCAGTGTTACACAAAAAGTCATTGCCAAAGCAAAGATTGTCTAGATTATTTTACTATGCTACCTTCCAGATGTACTATAGTTTTGTGCTTTACATTTAGATTTGTGCATTTTGAGTTAATTTTTGTGAAGTGTGTTACATTTTTATGAAGGGTGTAAAGTTTGTGTTTACATTCATTTTTTACCCAATTTGGGCCATTATCTATTGAGATAACTATCTTGGCTTTATTGTATTTCCTTTGTTTCATCATCAAAATTAGCTGACAATATTTATATGAATCTATTTCTGCACTTTATTGTGTTCTGTTGGTCTATTTATTTTTAATTCTTTCACTAATATCATACCATCTTGATTGCTTTAGCTTCAAAGTGAGTCTTGATGTTGAGTAATGCCACTGCTTATTTATTCTTCTCTTTCCAGTTATGTTGGTTATTCTGTCTTTTGACTTTCAGTGTAAACTCTAGTTTTGCACATAATTACAAAATTATTTGCTGTAATTTGGGATTCCATTAAATCTAAAGATCAACTTGAGAAAAGCTGACATCTTGACAATATTGAGTCTTCCTCTTCATGAATATAGACTATTTCTCCATTTATTTAGATCTTTGCTTGTTTCATCAGAGATTATTAGTTTTCCTTACAAAGATCTTGTGAACATTTTGTTAAGCCTGAGTATTTCATTTTTTTGTTGAAATGTAAATATATTTTTAAATTCAAATGTCAGCCTTTTTTTTTTCTTATACAGGTTGAACTTCTCTAATGTGAAAATCCAAAATGCAAAATATTCCAAAATCTAAAACTAATTGAACTCTAAGCATGATTCCACATGGGAAAGATTTCATTCCTACTCTCATGTTATGGATCTCAGTCCAAATACTGGTGTACTGAAATTACCTTCATGCTGTGTATGTAAGGGGCATATAAAGCATAATTGAATTTTGTATCTAGAATTGGATACTATCCTTAAGATATTTCATTATGTATATTCTTTAATCTAAGAAAATCTTAAGCACATCTGGTCCTAAGCATTTTGGGTAAGAAATATTCAATGTGCAGGATACAAAATTATCACAATTATCAATTAAATCAATTACTATCATATTGTCTACACGATGATTCAAAAATCTGTGTCTTAGTTTCTTCAGATATGCTTTTTCCTTGCTTTTTAGCATGGCTAGTAATTTTTTGTTGAAAACTGGACATGATGTGTAGAGTAATAGGGACTGAGGTAATTAGGCTTTTAATAAAAGGTTTTATGCTAATTGACCCTAGAGTTAGGGTATGTTTAATGTTTGTTGTAGCTGTAGGGGCCAGGAACCTCAAATTCCTACAGTGTCCTTAGTTTGGTTTACTGTTGTCATTGAGGTTCACAGTATGAACATTTTTAGGCATTAAGGAATGTTAAATTATGTTTTCAATTCCATCTATTTGACAGATACCATCAGAAGTCCATAGGCAAAAGAAGACTTCATGCAGTTTAAATATACAGAACTTAATTGAGTAGGAAGTGCTACATTCTTATCAGCATGAAATAAGTGCTTGACTTGTTTCCATTTTTTAAAATTTGTAATTGAAATATTGTCTGTGTTTATCTGCGCTAACATTGTCCATGCAACAATACAGTACTCAAGTAGAAATAATGTGAATATAATGAAGGTGAGACCTTTTCTGACCCATTACTTCACTTCCATGAGGATTTCTGAGAGGGTACCACATGTGAAATATAGCCTTCCAGCATGCTGCAGGTTTTGCTACTTTGCATTTTTTCCCCAGTGTTTTACTTCCAAATGCACTATGCATGCAAATGCATACGCACTGCTCATTTGGTGTACATTCCAATGGAAATACAGAGATTTATATTTCTTTTTAAGCTATTATATATGCATATTTTCCTATCAAAAAAGCACGCCACTAAATTCTCCTGTATAAAGTGTAGCAGAATCCTAATAAATAAATAAGAGAGGTTAAAAAAAACTAAAAACCAGTTGCTACTTGTGTTGTGATATTAGTAACTAAAGAAATAAAAAGTTAAGTACAGTAGAAAGATTGAGCAACCACAAATAGCAAAATAAGGAATGTCTGCTTCCAGCATTAATCACTGAATTAAGGAAGTCGCGGATCCCCTGAGTTCAGGAGATGAGTGTATCACTTGGCAGGGACTGGCTATGTTACCAGATTTTGGGCTGCTGGAGGCTCTTTCTTGAGGTGATTTCTGGGTTCCTTCTGTCCTGAACAAAAGATTTGATCAAGACAAGCACAAAAGATAGCAAAGTTTTATCAAAGCGAGGATAAGATACAAGCTCTACAGAGGAAGTGTGAGACAAGTAAAAGTAGGAAAACAAGTACACCCTGTGGGGTGAGGGTGGGCCATCATGCAAGAGAGAACACAATGGTAAAACTCAGTGTGGACTGTCCCTTTTGTGTCACCCACTCCTCAGGTTGATGTCAGGTCTAGGCCATCCTCTGGAATACCTGCTGGAGGTCTCACAGGAAGTCTATGTGCAGGGCTTTGGGAACTATTCTGGGCAAGTGTCCTGGGGGTTTGTAATTAATAGGTCACAGCGACCTCCACAGCCAGCTTTGCTATGCCCTAGTGTCCTGTAACAAGTTTCAGGAAAAGGCAGCAGAGATGGTCAGTAAAGACAAGCAAGAGAGGTGCTAAATCAAGGAAACTCATCTCAGTAACCCAGGGCTGAGATTATAATCCAAAGTCCTAAATGATGACTGACCTCTGTATATTCTAAACAACTTATCCAGTGAATGATTATCACTGATTTAAGATTTACTAGAATGACAATTGTCCACTGGCTGAGTTAAAGAGTGATGATCAGAGGCTCTAGAATTACTGTACAGTGTACACTGCTGAAACTGGGCATGGTGGTGGCACAGGCCTGTAACTCCAGCACTCAAGCATTCAGGAGGCTAAGGAGGAAGATGAGTGCAACATGTGAGTACAAGGCCAGCCTGAACTGCACAAACACTCTGTCTCAATTAAAAAATAAAAGACTGCGGAAGAGATGAAGTTACAGAGTAACAGACTTTCTGATTCTTCTCGTGAGAAAGTACCTAAGTGGAATGGATTAAGCAAGGGAATTAGAATACAGTCAATTTAAATTTGACTCTGTTTTTTATTAAATGTGATGTTACAGATATAGTGTTGGGCTAGGATGATTGAGACAGTGAAAGTAACTAAGTCAGTGTTTGTCACACAGTAAATACTAATTAAAGGATGACCCTTACTCAGTAATTGCAGTAATGCTCCATCCATTTCAGCTACATGGCATATATGATGTTTTGTGTGTGCATTTTAGTGCAATAAACTAATAAATGTCATGACAGTTGCTGTTTTGTTTAGAACTGTAATTATGTAATGCAAATAAAGAAAGGGACCAAAATTTATTTTACTCTTAAGAACAATGGAATTTATTTCCAAAACGGAAGGAATGTTGGTTGCGGTGGTGCTCACCTATAATCCCAGCACTTGGGAAACTGAGGCAGGACAATTGCCATGAGTTTGAGACCAGCCTAGGTTGCATAGTGAGTTCAGGGCAAGTCTGAACTACATAGTCAGACCATGTTTTTTTAAAAGAAGCAAACAAGCTGTGGTATTTCAGGAGCTGTGTTTCCATATTTTTGATTTATATGAACAGTACCAAAAGTCATTGTAGAGCCTCACCAGGGAAGCCATATGTAATTTCAGCTCCTTCAGTGAACAACTGAGCTGCAGCCATCTGTGCTGTTGTGGGGATGATTGTAAGGCATTAACTTTCTCGTAAGTGCTTGAACTCAGCTATGTGATCTCTGTCGTGCTTTTATTTGGGATGGTATCTGTGCCAGCTGGGCCATACTTGGCATTCATCTGACCTTGCTCAATTTGAAATCATTGTTCCAAGGAGGAGAAAAGGTGGTCCTGGGGCTGGGGTGGAAGTTTAGAATTAGAAATGCTACAGAACTGCCTTGTAGGGGACATAATAGTCGTGAGTCCTTGGATTTTGACAGATATCAGGGAGAGTGAGTTCACGTCTGGTCTCATGTTTTAAGAGTCTCTCAGACAAATAAATGAAAGCTAGGATGAAATTATTATTCGAAAACTTATCTTTCTGCAAGTTTGATTTGCAAAGGTTTTATTTGTACGTTTTTGAAAATTGCCATTAATGTTTGTGGTACATGGTGATATGTGCTAGTAATTGCTGAAATACAAAATTTGCTCATATGACACAATGTAGTCTCTGCTTCTGGTTCCCAGCATAGGGTCCTTAAAACCCTTGTAACTTCCTGATAGAGGTTTTACGTGAAGCTTTGTTTTCTACACAAAGCTCCTAACTGGATTTTTTGAGTGATAGGCACTGTCTCATGTGGAAATACTTTGGGGGGTTCCCGGATAGCTGCTGGCCTCCAAAAAGAGCAAGCTGTGGTTAAAATCATGGAGCTTTCATTTCTACTCCTTGTTATCTGGAACGGAAAAGGGCTGGAGATGAATGAGTGATGATGCCTGTGTGACAAAACTTCCATAAAAAGCCCTGAACTGTGCAGTTGGAGAGTGTACTGTACTGAACACATGCAAGTCCTGGAAGGGTGGCATACCACAAGCCCGCAGACCTGGAAGCTCCTGTGCTCCAGACCATTCCGGACCTTACCCTGTACATCTCTTCCCCTGGCCTTTTATTTTTGATCTTCACTGTATCTGCAAGAGCAAGTAGACTGACTTCTTGGGCTCTGGGAGTTACTCTAACATATAGTTGTACCTGAAGGAGGAGCTGCAAGAATCTGACTTGAAGCCAGGTTGTAAGGAAGTTGAGGTTGAGCTTGGAACACCCCACCTCCTTTGCAGTTGGCAACTGAATTGTGTGGCCTTCACATATGACTGACTAATCCCTTAATCTTCAGGTCTGGGTTAACTCTGGTGTGAGAATTGAATTGAATCCTAGCACACCCAGTGGGTGGAGAATTGCTTCTTGTGGAAATCTCCCACACATCAGTTCATGTCACTGTTCAGTATAGATGCATAAAAGAAAAAGAGTTTCAGTTCAGTTGTTATATTTTGTTTGCTTCTAAAGAGGACAGGGCATGTTCTGAACTCCTTAGTAATGCAGTGGACTGTTGGAAAGGCCACATGTGTTCCACCCCTGGTAAAAGGGGGTGGGGTGGAGCTATATATGATCAGTGGACAATAAATAAGTTTCCGTCTTCACCAGTTTAGTCCCATGTGCAATGACTAGAATGGTTTCCCTTGGGGGACAAAGATACCCTGAGAAAAGGACAGTGACATGGATGAATACAGAGTTGCTGTCTCAAATTTAGGATTTGAGGGCTTTTTGTTGTGTGCTCTCAGAGATAATTGTTTTTTCTTTTCTCTCTGAGGAAGTATGTGCACTGTAACACTTATGCAGTGGTAGTTATTTATTATATATATATCTGATTTCTGCTTGTAAGCTTTGTAGGATAGAAAACTTTTTAGCACAGAGCATTGTGTCTGACACTTGAAAAATAATTGAGGTTATATGGGTAACTTTATTTTTTCTTATTACTAACAGAATCTTTCCAGATTAGTCAAACCACTGAGTTTTAGTTTAACCTTAACAAAAATAGAGACCTACATGCTTTTGCTTTTCATGTTATTTGCTTTTGATGCTATTATATCTAATAATGCTGTTTCCTTTCGAATGATATGGCAAACTTAATGAGGAGGTGCAGTATAAACCCAGCATGTTGACAGTCAATAAGTTATTAATTTTAGTAATTATCAATATATGTAGTCATGATATACACAAACTTTATGTGGAAAAAATCTATGCATAAAAAGTTGAAAATTAACCCCAATTCTACAAGAATTAACATCAAAAATCAACAAGTGGGGGATTTAGCTCAGTGGTTCTGGCATCTGCCTTGCAAGCTCAAGGTCCCGACTTCAATCCCAGGTAACCACACACCACAGTGCCAGGTGTGGTGACTCACATCACCATACAGGACCGCAACACCACAATGCTAGGTTTGGTGGCTCAAACCTGTAATCCCAGCACTAGGGAGGAAGAGGCAGGAGGATTGCTGTGAGTTTGCCTGGGCTACATAGTGAGCTCAGGGCCAGCCTGGACTACAGAGTGAGACCCTGTCTCAAAAAAAAAAAAAATAGAATCAACAAGTGGGATGAAATCAAATTAAGAAGCTTCTGCAAAGTGAACAATCAACAGAGGGAACAGAAAACCTACATAATGGGAAAAAAATTTTGCCAGCTATTACTTAGGCAGAGGACTAATATCTAGGATATATAAATAACTAAAAAAATATTGGACCTTTCCCAAAGAAAAGACCAATTAAAAAAAGGGGGAGTTGGGAGTGGTGGCACATGCTTTTAATCTCAGTACTCAAAAGGTTGAAGCACAAGGATTATTATGAGTTTGAGGCTAGTTTGAACTACCTAGCAAGAACCTATCTCAAAAAAAAAAAAGACAACTGAAATGAATAGTCATTTTTCAGAGGAAATATGGCTAGTAAATACATGAAAAAATATTGAGTATCTCTGGCCATTAGAGAAATGCAAATTAAAACAACCCTGTGATTCCCTCTTACTCTAGAAATAGTGGTTATCATAAAGAACTCAAATAATAAATACTGGCAAGGTTATGGGAGTATAAAGAACCCCTCTGCATTGTTGGTGGGAGTGTAAACTGGTACAGGCACTGTGGAAATCAGTATGCCAATTTCTAAAAACACTAAAACTAAAAATTCTATTCTGTTCAGCTAGTCCCTCTTGTAGGTATCTTCCCCAGAGAATTAAAGACATCATATTATGCTAATATATGTGTACCCATCTTTATAGTCGCACAGTTCATAATAGCTAAATCTTGGCAGTTGTCTCTGTGACCATCAGTGGGTGAATGAATAAAGAAATGTGATATTTCTACACAGTGAAGTGTTACTCTCCCATAAAGAATGACAAACGTGTGCCATTTCTAGGAAGATCGATGAATCTTGAGACCAAAATGTTAAGTGAAATAAATCAGACACAGATGCTTAAATATCACATGATTTTGCTTACATGAAAATCCCAAAATATAAGTAAAGAACAAAATTAAAGTAGATAATAGGAGAAGGGAGATAGATGTTTTACAAATAGGAAGGGAAAAGAGAGAGGGGGGTAGGGGGAGGGAGGAGAGCGACAAATAAGAAAAGGATTGAGGTGTGTTTTATACCTGTACTAGCTAAGGAGTAAGTATATCACCTCAGACCGAAATTCCCCAACACCATGATCTTGAGTCACAGGTAGGCATAAGCAGCTGTGGTCGTCTGGCTTAGGGAAATTTCTTCATTCGGTTATTAATACATGGAATAACTTTTCAAATGCCATTCTTACTCTAAAGCAGTCTGTAGGACATTGTTGAAGATAGGTAGATCTTGTGGTCATTTCAGGCAACAGAAACCCTTGAAGGCCACGAGCCAAGAGGCTATAGATGTGAAGCTCTGTACTCTGATGTAGTGAGTATCTCTAGTCTTATTCATGGAAGGGATGGGAGCTGCTTCTTCTCTCCAAGTGAGGCACTTACTGTAAGCATTAATTTTACCAATGAAAAAATTAATCCTTCTGTGCTATGCCAGCCCTAAAATCTTAAGAGATACTTCATGTACTAATTATCTGACATCATGATGTTGATTCAGTTAGGATACATGCTATGTTAATTAGCCAATTTCAGAATGTTGTGTCAGATTAACTTGTTTACACACTTCATATTACTAAGTGAAATATTATGTAGTAAATTACAAATCCAATGTAATTCATGAGGATATAAAGTCTAGGGGTTAACATACACTTTCAGCATATGCAAGCTAAGCATAAAAATTATGGATAAAGCCTTTGATTTAACTGTTGGAATCAAAGTTTGATGCAGATCCTCACTGGGTGGTTTAAAATGTCCAAGCCTCAGTGTCTTCATCAATGTGATGATGACAAACTACTCAACTCAAAGTTGTCATGAGAATTAGATAAGCTTACTTACAAGCCCCTTTTTAAAATGCTTAGCACATAGTAAAGTATCAGTAAATATTAGCTTCAAAAGTCACAAAGTTTTTTTTGAGTTTCTATAACATTGAAGGATAAGGGAGAAAGGGACTTACAATTTAATTCTAAGTAGGTACTTGGGTTATTAAGGGATTGCTGAGTGGAATAACCAAAGAAGTTGACATTAATAATGAAATTCTCCAAGAGATCTGGCTATATTTGTATATTTAAAGTGATTTTACAAATTAGATACATGCTGCAAGCAAAGATTATAGGATTATTCTTCCTTTAAATGAACAATCAGCATTAGATTATAGGATTTTATCCACCTATCTGATTTCTAATCTGTACTGAGACTAGGCGAAAGGTGAAAAGGTAAAATTTTGAGCCATAGTTTCTGGTTTTAAAATAACAGACCTTCGTCCATTTGGAGATCTTGAAAGATTTGGGGATAATCAATCAATCCCTGTTTGTCTCTCCAGCATTACCTTTAACTTGTGTCAAATTCCATCAGTTTCTAGTTCTAACATATAGCTTCAAAGAATGTTTTAGAGATATTAGCTTGTTTGTGCCGTAAAATTTTCATTCAAAAGAGTAATGAATAAAAACAAAGAAATTATAATAAAGTTTCTATTATTATTAATGAAAATAATTGCTGAAGCCAGTTTCATGAACAGTGAATTCAGAGAGTGAAATAGAGCCTCAAGTTATTCCAAGAGTTGACTGTTAATCTTCAACTAAGGTCTGTTCTAGAAAGCACAGTAGCAAGTCTTACAATCTGTCCAATTTGACAAGAATTTTCACCATGATAAGACTGTTCCACATTATTTTGTTACTGTTCTGTTGTAAAAGTTTTAGTTATAACTTGTTCATAGGATAAAATAGACTCCTAATTACATAGCCTACTTTTTTTTTTTTTTTTTTGAGACAGGGTCTTGCTTTGTAGTTCAGGCTGGCCCTGAGCTCACTATGTAGCCCAGGCAAGCCTTGAACTCAGCAATCCTCCTGCCTCTGCCTCCTGAGTGCTGAGATTACAGATGTGAGCCACCATGCTGGGCATTGTGGTATGTGGTTACCGGGAATGAAACTTGGGACCTTTTGCTTGGAAGGCAGATGCCAGAACCACTAAGCTAAATCCCCAGTCCTAACCTACTTTTATAAACTTTTTATTTTCCTGGTACATTTTAACATTTTCCTGGTATAGTTTAACATTTTATTTTCCTGGTACATTGATAACATTCATCATAGGGAATTTTTTTTTTTTGAGATGGGGTCTCTCTTTGTAGTTCAGGCTGGCCCTGAGCTCACTATGTAGCCCAGGCAAGCCTGGAACTCAGCAGTCCTCCTGCCTCTGCCTCCCGAGTGCTGGGATTACAGGTGTGAGCCACCATGCCTGGCACTGTGGTATGTGGTATTGATTGCTGGTGGTCGTGAGTCACCATGCCCAGCATTGTATGTGGTTACCGGGGATTGAACTCAGGGCCTTGCACTTGTGAGGCAGGCACTGGAACCACCGAACTAAATCTCCGACCCTATCATAAGGAATTTGTACCTGTACATGATATATCTTGTTGCTCCACTTATTTTAATGTTTCATTGGTTCCACAATCTTTTTGGCTACACTGCTATTATTGCTGAATGGGAAATATACTCTTGTTTTAAAAATATACAATGCTTGCTCATTCTCACAACCTCTTTTGTCTTCTCTGCCTTTGGTGACTGTGTAGTGAAAGAAGGCTTCTGAAGGTGGTTGTCCTGACCCTCTTTATGGAAGAGGTAGGCCAAAACTCATGAGGTTACTGGTCCCAGTGAAAGGTATTGTGTTTCACTGCCATTCTGTTCTGGGTATGGTCCATAGGCCAGCAGCACTGGCATTACCTGTAGCTTTCATTTGCTGTCTTGAGCTCATCAGGATCTGCTTTGAGCATTAGTCTAGGTGGCCCAAATATACTTTAACATACTTTAAATATACCTTAACATGCGAAGAGTGTGTCAAGCCTGTTGCCTGACAACCACTTGCCCTCTTTTAAAAACTGTTATAACGTGCACTACATCATGGTAAATGACTGTGCACACTTTTGATGGACCTGTAAAATGCATATATCCTAAAATTGCTTTATGTCATACACAGAAGTTTCTATGATAATGTTTTCCTGAAAAGCTTACTTTCTTTCCTTATTGCACAAAAGCAGCAATAACAACAAAATCCTAGGACTTACTGGGTATACATATGGTTAAGACAGATTACCAAAAAACTCTATACCTTTCATTAGAATATCAAGAGAAGCAAAGAGCAGAGTTCAAATTCCATTGACATCTGCATCCAGTATCTGTTGATTTCTTGCAGCTTTCAACTCTGTAGCTCTATTTTCCCTACCAAAAATGTGCCCCATGGTGTTGACTTCTTGGTTGTTTTGTTTTTCATATAAACAGATAGATCTGTGTGTGCAGCTTTATGCTGTGCACAGTACTGAACACTGAAACCGCTGTGTCAGCCACCTCTCACTCTAAAGGAAAAATGTTTGGCAGAGTTTCTGGTGTTGTCCTTAAAGACTTCATATATAACCAAACCTTTTTGAAGTGTGGAAAGCTTTGCCCGATGGCTTAAAAATGTCCGTGTGTTTGGACTGGGGGCAGGGGCAGCCTCCCAGTTGAACTGGTGTGATGTTTTGTTACACTCTGCCTGCTAATCATGGTAACATAATTCACATTATACGAACAGACATCGCTGCAAGATAGACTGAGGTTTTCAGTTTTCTAGGCTGAAATTTCTAAGAGTGAAACACATGAGTAACACCTTTCCTTTAATATCTTGAGTTCATCAGGATAAAGATGCTAGTAGATTATACTAACTACAGACACAGAAGTGAAATTGAAATGTACATTAAGGACAATATGAAATAGATTTTTTAAAAATGCCCTATCTTTAGCAGCCTGGGTCTACCTGACTTGGGGCTAACTGGCTGTGAAGCTGCCTGACTCTTCAAGTTCTGTATGCGCACAGTGGGTAAAGGAATAGATTTGGTAGTTTTATATTTTCTATTGTGTTTTGATTTTCTCCCATGAATATTTTTCCAATTATTTTCACTCGATGCATTTTGGAGTTTAGGACCAAACCCATACCAGATCTGCTAAGTTCCTCCCACTTTGGCTGTAGTTTCTCTTGGTGAGTGAAATCTCCCTTTTGTTTTCTGGCCTCTTAAGAGGCTTACTAAACTCTGGAAAAAGAAATGCCAAAAAGGACTACACTAACAAAGTCACTTTATGTCATATTCTTTGTCCTTACTGATTTGGGGGAGTAGTTTACATGATTTCTGGTCTTGTAGGGGCTTTCAAATGTGAGACATAGGAGAACTAGGTAAAGGGCAGGGGACAGGACAATATTTTACTTGTACTACATCTTTAAGTATTTGCTATTCTACCCAAGTGGCTTTGTTTACACAGGTAATGTGGAGAGGCCATGTGTACAGTGCTCAAGAGTCAAGAGAAAAAGCAAAGCAACAGAAAGAAAAGGTTCATTTCAGAGCTGGGACTTATTTTTCTAAAAAATCATGACCCAGCAGTTTCTGCTGGGAACCACCCAGAGCAAGGCAGTGGGAGGTAACACAATGCTGTCACACCAAGGTGGCAGTTGTCTATCTGCATGTATCTCTCTCTAACTCTCTACCCACCCCTGCAGTGCATCCTGCCTCAGTGAATTTGAGCAAGGACTATGAAAGAGAATTGGATAGAGATTTCTGACTATTTTATGGATCTTATGAGCTTTTTTCATCTTTTATGTCTCTATTTCTGTAGTAGCTTCAGCATTTCCTTTCTATGGATCCCTGCCGGGGGCTTCCCAGTAAGGGCTGCTGGATAGCTCTGGTGAGAGGGAGCTTGGTGGAAATTCCCTTTGTCTGCCTTCTTGAAAAAAAAAAAATCTGAGTTGAGAAATTTTGGGGCTCTGAGACATTAAAAAAAGCCTAGAAGACAAATCCTGGTGCTATTAGTAGTTTCTTTTCCAACATGACAAATGGGGACTGGATTGGGGACAGAGTCATGGCCCTAAATGTGTCTGTGAACCCCCTTTCTCCATCTTGCACAGGCTTTTCTAAATACTTTTCCTCTCTCTCCATTGATTTCAAAAAACTCCTTTAATATCTTTTGTAGGAAATGGAATGACCTTAAATACTTAAACTTGGAGGGTACAGTTTAATTCCTTCAAGACCGTCTTGCTTTTTATCATAATAAGCAAAACAGTTTGTCATTTGCAGTTTAAAATGTCATTTCCAGGCCACATACACAACAGTGTGTCCTGTCAAAAAAAGCAAAAAAGGACAGGAGAAGGATTATTCTGGTTTTCCCTCTACCTTTAACCAAACATTTATACAAAACTTCCTGACTCTAAGAAGCTGAGGGACAAAGGAAGAAGCCCAGCAGTGCTTTGAAAGAGGACGCAAGCCCTCAGCCAAGTGAGTGAGACAGCCGAGCCTGTCCAGCAGTGAATCAGCAGTCCGGGAAAAGATCGGAGATGATGACTCCATGGCTGTGTAAGAACGTCCTAAGCCCACATGAGGCAGCAGTGAAGCAGCCTCGCTTGGGATGGATTAGGCCTTACATTGGTTACAGTTCAAATTTGGAGTGTCCGCCAGAGTTCCGTGAGTTGAGACGCTGTTGGCACTTGTGGTGCTCCTAGAACATAGTAGAATCTTTCCAATGAGAAAAGGAAGACAGGTGGTTGAGGGTGTGCCTTAAAAGGGATATTGGGTCCTCAGCTTCTCTCTTTTTGCTTCCATTAGATGAGCGTCCCTCCTTTGTTACTAGTTTTGCTATTAAGGACTGGGCACCACAGCCGGAAAAACTAAAACCCCTGAAGCCGTGAGCCAAGTAAATCATTTCTTTTTGTCCATTGTTTATCTCATCTGTTTTGTTGCAAAACTGAAAAGGTGACTGACACACCATCTATGAAATGAAGGTGCTTATTCTGTAGAGTTGGCATAGATGTGAGTGTGATAGTTGTAACATAGAGTCTAGATGCAGTGTGATGTTTTATTGAATTTTTTTCCCATCACGATTATTGTATGAAGTCCATGCATCATTTTAGCTTTGACCCTAGCTTGTCATTCATAATTTTTCTGTTTCCATTTTTTTTTTTTTCTGGGGATTGATGATGTGGATGTCCTGACATTCAGCAAATGCAGTTATTCTAAAATGGCCTTTTCTCTCTCTGTGGTTTAGGCAGCTTGACCCATGTGTCTCTTCACCATTCACCATTGCTCACCATTTACGCTCATCTTTGAGCTCTCTGCCTAGGAATGGCCCATTGGCCCTGAGTAGATCCTAACTACTTGTGAATGGATGAACTCTTCTTTCTTAAAAAACATAAAACAGCAAGAATTAATTCTACTGGAACTTCTCACTGGTATGAAATGGCAATAGATTTGCACTGAACAGGCTGTTGGGAGACTGTTTCAAAGGGCCTCAAGCCATCATAAGTTGGATGCTGTTGTCATGCATGTTGATATTTCAGTCCCTCATTTGTTGCTCATAATTCTTCTTCTCTTCCACACAAAGTAGATACATGACCTTTTTTTTTCTCAAAAGATTGTAAAGTTTTTATAAGGTGAGAAATACCAGAATTATTTAAAATGTTTTGCAGAGACTAAACAGTTGCTAGATGTCAGACTTTGTTTACTTCAAATGATTATTAGCTACTTTGATGTGAAGTAGGAGAGCTAGGAGAATAGTCAGTGCAAGGAATAATTTTTCTCAATGATTAAACAATGGTCTAGAGCAGTGATTTTAGCTTTTGTGGCTGTCAAGTGTTGATTTGGTTCTATTTATAATATTTCAGAGACCATTGTTTACATATGCTTTCACTCTTCATCCTTGACACTCATTACATGGATTTTGAGAGTGGGAAGATGCCATTTCCTTAGTGTAGAGCAGGCATCCAGTTATGGAAAGGGCTACATGCAGTTCACTGGAACGACCAGGACAGGGTTCCAGGCAGAAGCTGATATTGTTGAGCTGCTCCCAGGTTGGAACCTTTTTTAATACTCTGGTTAATGAGGTAAGTAGTTAAATCTGAGACCAAGTACCATCTTTGTTCTAGGCTGACAAGAGTGTCCTGTAGAGGACCTGACATTAGCTAAAAAATTAAAACAGACATGACTCAGTAGTTCTGTCATGTTTTTTTTCTCATTATCCAGATCAATGAAGTCATTGAGCATTGGTATCTCATTTATTTTTAAGAAAGAAAAAATGAGCTTAATATTTTTGAAATGTTTCATGATTTATTTCCCTAAGCATAAAATGAAAATGTATGTTAAAAGAGAACTGTAGTTACTACTACTGCTAAAGATTAAAAGTAGAAATGTTATGTTAGAGATAAAGTGAGCATATGGAAATCTGTTTATTATTACATTTCATGTCTAAATATTTGTTTTCTTTTTAAGTAGAAGCAAGGGGAAAACACTGCCTGTTGCACTCCCTGCCAAGGTCAATGGTTTCTGTTTTGTCTGAGTGTTTAGTTTAATAACATTCAAGCAGACACCATCAGAAGGCCACTCCTTTTGATAAGTCCATAGCTATAAAGAAAGCATTTACTTAATAATTTAAGGTAACTGATTTTTTTCACTTTTAAAAAAGGTATTTTTAAGACATTTAACTAGATTTAGTTAGGAGTCTTTTTGAAAAGACCGTATATAATTTTTCAGAATCCTAGAATTAGGACAAACATATAATAGAAATGCATAAATTTAACAATGGCTTTTTAAATAACTTGCATTATTCTAATTTTTTAAACAAATGAGATACCTGTATTACTTGTATAATTTCAGATTTGTTAACTGGTTACCTGTAGATCGTAAGTTTACCAGTGATGTAAAAAGAAGAAATTCTTGACTTTTGGTAAATAAAGTGCTCTTTTTTTAAAAAAATTGAGTTCAAGATACATTGCGAAGCAAGTTTGTTTTACCATGAGGAATTTGTAATCTGAAAATTTAAAATCCTGAGAAATATATTTTCATGATTGGAAAACAACTTAAGATGACATATTTCTCTAAAAAGTATAGTTACCTTGAATTGCCTTTTTCTCCCTAAGTTTTACTTGTATGATTAATTTTGATAAAAATATTATAATTTAATTTATTAATTCAACAAGACCCAACCACTTTGGAAAAGAGAGTCTCTTAACCTATTTTTAGAGTTTTTTAAAGAAAAAAAATTAATGTAACTAAGGCACAATCTGTATATATACTTTAAATGCCCTTTTCTCCTTCCTGTGAGAAGCCCCTGTTTTAGCTCATTTCGTAAACAAGATCGCTTATGGCTTGTGCAGAAAGAAGGCTGTCAGGAAGCAGGGTGAGCGTGACTTCTTTCCCATGACCCTCACTCTCATGTCGTTCCAAAGGATCCCTACTTGGAAATGCCGATAGCATTCATTCCTGACATACCCCACCCCCAGCACACAACTGCCCAGTGCCATCTGACCCGCATCCAGCTGCAGCTTTGAAAAAATACCAGCGCAGAAGGCTCTTACCTAGCACAGTGCATAGCTGGGAAAATGTTTATGATGTGTGTATTTTAGAATATTATTTTTTAAAAATAAATTCAATTGGTGTCAACCTGAGAAGCTAATTTTATTAATGAGTTTTTTTTTTTAATTTGGGGTCAGTAAAACTTTATGTGCATGCTCATTCTTTTCACATGGCTTCTGGAACTTTTCCTGTTTGTAAAACTCTAAAATACTAAAGCATTGTGCATTCTGCTGTCCCACGGCTTTCATCATGAAAAAGAAGTTTCAAACAGACCTGGTTGTGTTGGCTGCCACTGCCCTCCCCTTCCTCTATTCTTCATTTTTTTACTTATTTTTATTTTTATGTTTTGCAGTACTGGGCATTGAACCCAGGTCCCTTACACTGAGCTACATGCCCCTCCCTGCTGTATTTTTTTTTTTTTTTTTTTTTTTTTTAGACAGGGTTTCTAATTTGTCCACATAGGCTCGAACCTGTGATCTTCCTGCCTTAGTATTCCCAGAATACTGGGATTACAGGCATGTTACTCTGCCAGGCTGTTCACCAATTCTTGTATGAACTGCTTGATTTTTCTTCTTTTTATATGGAAGAGGAGGAAATAAATTTTCTGAGCAAACTCTATAGCACTGAATTTATTCCTCCAGTCTTCTAAACACTTCTAAATTGCACATGGACATTCTTTTATAGAAACTATGAAAGAGAAGTTATTTACTTAAAATAGTTATTGACTTATTCGTCAGTCATGGAAATAGGATTTAGACTTGTCTAAATCCAAAGCACTGTTCTTTCTTATTTGATGGCAGTGCTCACGAAGCCTGGATGATTATCTGGAGCTTTCTGTTCTGGGGGAGAAGAGAGGATGGAAAGAAAGGACACCCCGAAGGTCCATGGAACGGTTCCTGAGAGGGGAGTAGGCAAAGGTCTGACGTGATCTGTGGGTGGCAGTGGGGGTGGAGTAGACACACTGCTTCTGGGAGCTGCTCTTTCTGTGAGTTGGAACTTTACAGTGTCGAACTGCTGCCCAGGAGGAGATTCTGCCACTGTTACAGTTTGACACAGGGTTGATGAAACTTTGGGATATTACTTACCCTACTATCTAAAAGTAATATAGGTGCACATATACATGCAGGGTCACGTGGTCCCTTTGTTTCCAGTATTTGAGCCTAGGTCTGGTGCAGAGTCTGGTCTGTGTAAGTATGCTCTGTGTTGTTTACACTGATGGAATTGCCTATTAGCGTATTCCTCTGAAGGCATCCCTGCCGTGAAATGACATGTGTTTTGTGTGTGTGTGTGTGTGTGTGTGTGTGTATGAAGGAGACAGACTTTGACAGAGCTCTGTGTAAAGTATAGTTATTTCTGGAGCAAGGACTTGGGTTCATTCAAGTTCACTGGTAAGCAAGCAGGTTTGTTTGATGAACTATAAGTCTACTTTTCATAATAATGTTCTGAGAGGAAAGGAAGAGGATACTTGTGGTTAGTGGGGCTGCTGCCTCCAGAGAAGCCACAGTCTGAAAAGCTATAAAGGTTGGCTGCAAGTGTGTTCACTAGGAGTGTGACACAGGAAGCACCACTATGGAGTCCTTCCTTCTGGGACGTACATGTCTGGTATGATACTGACCTCTGCATAGCCCTCATCTTCTTTCTGTCTGTGGCCATAATCCTAGAATGAAGAACCCTGAAAGGACCTTGGGGATGTGGCTCAGTGGCACTGCACCTGGCTGGCAAGTGTAAGGTCCCGAGTTCAAACTCCAATACTTCGGGGGGGCGGGGAGAGGGAGAGGGAACTCTGAAAACCCATGTTCCTAGTCCACTGTATTACTAGGAATTCAGATTGACAGTACAACAGCCTTGTGACAGGTTGAGAACACCCGTGTTTGTGATACTGCTTATAAAGCTCATTACTCTGTGTGAGGCTTTTATTACCATAATTACTGTGGCCAAGGGCTGATGATATAAACAAAACCATAACTGCATTTCTCTTTTCCTAAGCCAGTTCCTACTCAAACTTGGAACCATCTCTCTGATTCTCTTTCAATGTGAGTCACATTTTGTCATCACACTTAGTCCTATTGATGAAAACAGCTTGTTTATAACCCAGCAGGCTGTTAAGTCATGGATGAGAGACAAGGTCATATCTTTGTGTAACTAATACACACTCTTGTGTTGTAATGTTAATTGATTGTCATTGTTGGACTGGCTTCGGTGTCTTCCTTCATTTCCTTGCAAACTTCAAAAGAGGGAGGGGAGGGGACCCTGAGATTGGAAATAGCATAAAGACTCTACAGTGACTGTTACTCCTGTGTGATCCCACAAGAACATAGCACAGGGGCAGGGGTGCAGTTGTCTGAATAGCCTGGGTCCCAGTTAGGTGACTCCTGGGAGGTGGTTATAATCTGCCTGCTGGAATTGAAGAGTTTTCTAGTTGAAAGCAACAGATCCTAATAATTACATGCTCTCTTGGCTGAATTGTGCTTGTTACATGCTGGGTACTTGAAAGGTCTGTACATATCCTCTATGATCCAGTCTCCTTAGGCAAAGGGAAGTTTTTGCCAGAGTTTCCTATCAGGTCATGTAGTAAATTAATACCAGCAGAACTGGGAGTACAACTTATGGCTCTTGACTTTCTGTTCAGTTTTGTGTCAATAATTATCCAACATATGAGGATTTGTAATGCTTTTATGAAGGGCCAATTTTTATTATGTTAAATTAATGTTTGAACTCAAAAACTAACTTTGAGATAATTTCCTTTAAAATTATTTAAAGCCATATAAAATTGATATAAATAAAAATTAGGTTGATTAGTGTGGGCAATGTTGAAATCATTTTTCTTGCTAGATTAATACATGTCCATTTAATCATGATTTAACCTATAACATAAATACAGGTTTTTACCAGTTACTTAAAACATGAATACCACTACGCTGTGGAGGAACAGTAAAGAAATTTTCTTTAGTTTGGAGTTGAAGCAGTAATCTAGAAATCACATGTGTTTATGATTTGTAGCCAGGTATGGTAGTGCATGCCTATAATTCCAACACCCTGCGAGGCACAGGCAGAAGGATCAAGCATCACAAGTCTGAGTGCAGCCTGGGCAATGTAGTGACTCAGTGAGATACTATTTTAAAGGAAACAAGGAAGGAGGAAGGTGGAAGGGAAGGAGAGAGGGAAGAAGGGAAGGAGGGAAGGAAAAAAGGAAGAAAGGAAGTAAAAAAGGAAGAGGTGGAGTTATAGCTCATGGCAAATCCCTAGACTTATCCATCAGTATTGAAACATCTTCAGTGGAGAAATAAGAGCTAAATTAAATATCTTTTATGTAGCACGTCTAACTTTAGGATTCTCAGGAACCAACTGGTACTTTAAGAACTTTGCATTCTGCCCTCTCCTCATTTACTCCTTTTACCCTGTCTGAGTCCCATTTCAAACATGTAGGAAATGAACTCTGGCAAGTCATTTTTTAATTGAATTCTCTATTGGTACATTTTATATACAGCTCACAAGCAAATCTTAATTTTAGTCTCTGATGACATGATCCAGATTAGCTTTAAGGAAAATTGCTTTGGAATGCAATAGCTGGAAAACATTTCTGTTTAGATGTATATATAAAAGGAAGAATATTATTGTTTCTGTTTATGGTTCTTTAATTTAGTACATTATTTTATAGGTATTCCAGTAAAGTTACTTCTAAAGAGAGCACAGAAGAAACATATATCCCTTTCCCGATTAGACTAAACATCATAGAATTCTCTTCTACCAATCACAAGCCAAAATTTCTTTAAAGGTGTGTTTACTTTATATTTTTATTCATTTTATATAAAACTTTAGAGTTATATTCACCTTTGTTATCTACTACATGATACACATATTCTATATTAATAAGGCCACTACTGGAGGAGCTGCTTCTTGTTTCATTCACTTCTTTATGCAAAACTGCACACCATTCAATAGCAATAAAAAGAGGCTAATATTTATATTTCCTTAGAACCTATATTTAAATTAGGAGCCATGATACATGAATGAATGAACTGTGCAGGTCACGGGGTGACAAATGGTACAGATGTGAATTAGGGGAGAGTTCAAGACTGTAGGTGTGGACACAAGGCTGCCGAGGCCCCGGTAGAGTGACTAGGAAAAACTTTGCTGAGAAGGAGATACACAAAGACCTAAAGAAAGTAGAGGAAAAGCCTCTATTTTATAATTCAAGGAGTTAGTTTCTTCTTGAGAGAAAAAGTATTTTTTTTGGAGAAAACTCTCAGCTGTCTTAGTACTTTGTAACTAGCCAGTTATTACTCCTGTCACCCATTGTCCAGGGCCTTTGATGAATCTAGAGAAGTGACTCTAAGCTACGAAGTAGTTTGACAGGTTGATGAACCTTCTTCTTGGCTTTGTTCAATTGGGGTTAGAGAAAATACTATTTTTAGTGTCTTTGATTCCACAAAATTCATTTCCTCCTCTTGAACGATCATTGAGCTGGCTGATATTCCACATGCACTTTGGTGCTCACTTGCCGAATTATTCAGATGATGGGATCCAGAGTTTTTATGGGCTGATGGAGATAGAAGCTAGTCCAAGAGAGGTTAAACATACCTTTGGGAGACTGAATAAGACTTAGGTGGGAAAATTTTGATAAAAAGAATGGTCTACTTTGTTCCCCTTTGGTCTCTTATATCACAAGAATATTTTCAGTAAAAAAATCTCAATTTGTTCTTTTTTAGAATTTATCATAGTTGCAGTGATACAGGTTTAAAATTTATTCTTGTTTAAAGGAATTATTATTTCACAGATAGTGAAAGTTTATAGCTCAGAAATTTCTTCATGGTGTAAAGATACTTAGGAAGAAAGTCTCTCAAGATCTTTATATTCTATCATCTATCTGTCTGTCTGTCTGTCTGTCTGTCTGTCTATTACCAGTAAATAAATCCAGGGCCCTCCAAATGACCTACATCCCCAGTGCTTTTTTTTTTTAAATTTTGAGATAGGATCTTGTTAAATCATAAGTGGCCAGGCTGGGCTCAAACTTGCAAATCTACTTCAGCCTTCAAGAGCACAGGAATTGCAAGCTCATATAGCCACATCTGGCATCACAGTCTTTATTACTTACCATGCAAATTATAGATCAAGTTGATGAAGCATTCTTTGCTAAAAAAACAGACTCAAGAATTTCATTCCTTTTTTTTTTTTTGCTCTGTGCTGTTTTGAGACAAAGTCTTGCTATGTAGTCCAGGCTGGCTTTGGACTCACTGTGTATTCCAGAATGGCTTCCATCTTGCAATGATCCTCAACTTCCCAATACTGAGGTTACAGGGATATGCCACTACACCTAGCTAAACCCAAGGAATTCTGCTTGAATAGTACAGTGTATTTTTACTTCTTTGGTTCTTGAAGCTGTGATTAAATAAGTACTCTAATGAATGTCACAAAGATAAGAGATAATAATTTTGGATTTTAGCTGAGTGTGAGGGCACATGCTTATAATCCCAACACTTGGGAGACTGAGCAGGTAGATCATCATGAGTTTGAAAACAACCTGGGATACTTAGTGAGTTAATTCAAGGCTGGCTTTAAGTACACAGGAAGACCCTTTCTCATCAAACAAGCAAACATAGACATAATATCACTAGTCTATATTCATTGTAACCTACTGTTATATGAAGTTGTTGAATTAATTAGCTGAAGACACTGCCCTACCCTTGACATAGAACTGGGCAACTAGTGCAAAAAGATCTCCATTTGCCTTGAAAGTCATTGCCCGTGAGACACAGTGGTTTGCCTCCCTACACCGCAGAGTCTCTGCACTGAGTGTGAGTCTTATAGAGAATTTCCTGTTACCACCAGAGAATGTGCAGCAAAAATTAATGATCTATACAATTTCATCTCTTTGTCATTCATTGATTTTCAGCATGAAACTACAGGAGAGGCTGGTACCTCACTAGTACTATACCAACAGGCTAGTACCTGTCCATTGTCTAGGGAGTTCTTAGTAAACTCTTGCCCACAATTCCATGTTCTAGCATTTATAATAGGGTTTTTGTCTTAGCATAGATGGCTCCTAGTAGCCACTGACAGTTCTGTCTTTTTCAGGCTTGCAGCCTTCGCTTGATACACACCCCAGAAGACCTTGTCTATCCCAAGGGAATGAGAAGCTAAGCTAGAGAGAATGGATTTCTAACTTCCCACTCTCCTAACAGTTAAGAGATGTCAGAGATCTATTTCCAAGCAGGCTTTTCACAGTGTTAGGATTTTTTTGGCACTCACCAATAGAAAAAGACAGTTACAGTGGTGGTGGTGTAGAATATGCTATTTGGTTTTTTTTTTTTATTGTTGTTGTTGTTGTTTTTTTTTGAGACAGGGTCTCGCTTTGCAGTTCAGGCTGGCCCTGAGCTCACTCTGTAGCCCAGGCAAGCCTGGAACTCAGCAGTCCTCCTGTCTCTGCCTCCCAAGTGCTGGGATTACAGGTGTGAGCCACCACACCTGGCACTGTGGTATGTGGTATTGATTACTGGTGGGCGTGAGTCACCAAGCCCAGCATTGTATGTGGTTACCGGGATCGAACTCAGGACCTTGCGCTTGTGAGGCAGGTGCTGGAAACACTGAGCTAAGTCTCCGGCCCTATGCTATTTGTTTTATCAGATTTTTAGCTCTCTGTGATTAGGTTGGTGGTAGTATGTTCCTTTAATTGACAGTGTCAGGCACTCCGTATGATGCCGTCATTCAGTGTGACTGTCAAAGTGTAAAATATAAACCAACATTATGATTCAGTGAGTCTCAGTTGCATAGTTTTTGCATTTGAACATAAGGTTCTTAAAATTGAGAATGCATGAACCATTATAGCTGAACATTATAGCAAATAAGGTTTCTGGTAATTCAAGAAGCAGTTGTGAAGTTCCAAAGTCAGCTAAAAATGTAAGAGGAGCTGAAAGCCACATACATATAACTTTAGTAAGTTTTAAAATTTAATGGTGACTTACTCATTGGCTATGTGCTTTCTAATTAATGCCTGGCATAAATTGTGTGTATCATTCATGTGAAAATTCTGTTACTTGCAACAATAAAATAGAGACTTTATGCTTTCTGGAATGTGGGAATCTTTTAGTCAGACACAGTTGTACAGGTGGACACAATCAGAATTCCACAGTTTGTTTGCTAAATAAGTCTTCACTATTCAGCAAGCAGTTGCTAATTGTGTACAGATCACTGAAGTGGTCTTGTTAGTAACTCAAACAGCAGAGCATCTTATGTGAATGGCTTTAAACTTGTATTTCAGTTCTGAGTAAAAGGTTTAGAGTTAAGTTTTCTGGTGAGTATAATTCATCATTCCATGATAATACCTTTTGTGTATGATGCATATCTTCAGTAGCACTCACAGACTTTTATACTAGCTATTCTGTGCAAATATATAATATATGTGCAATTAAACTAATTACATAATAAAGATGTAGTTAGATCTGTAAAAATGAATGTTTAAGAGTGGCTATAATAAGCAAAAGAAAAAACATAAATGAGATGGTGAAAGTGAAATTTCTGTTTACTACTCAGCTCATTCCAGGTTTGTTAGAGTTATAAATTTGAAAGAAATATCCTAAAGTTAATTAAGTGTTAGAGACATGCATTTGACCTAGACATGAGTGACTTAAGACTTGGTCCTGATTCTGTTGCAAAGTCAAAGAATCCTGGACCTTAGTTGCTTTACCTGTAAAATTTCTCCAGTAAGATTCCAGTGAGAGAAGGCATATGCTTGTGATTTGAGAAAGCACTCATTTATCTAAGATAATAGGATGGTGTAGTAGGTCAATTTATTAAATGTAGAACACTTGACACTTAAAATGGAACATCAAGAATAATAAGGTATTATATCCCATTTTAAAGCTCTAGGAGCATACGATGAAACCTAGTTTTAAGATGCAGTTTTTCCAAAATAATCTCTAGAATTGCTTTAGTTTTTCAGAATGGAGTAGGATACTAGAAAAAATAAGTCTGTAAGTATGATGAATAATGGATTTATTGAAAATAACATAAACAAAATCCCCACTTTAAATGGAGAATAATGATCTTTGTGCTCTTTCTTCACTGCCAATCCAAGCTCTGCCCAGTTGCACAGTGTTTTTTTTTGTTTGTTTGTTTCTTTTTTTTTTGCTATTGAGACAGGGTCTCGCTTTGTAGTTCAGGCTGGCCCTGAGCTCACTATGGTGCCCAGGCAAGCCACCGCAAACTCAGCAATCCTCCTGTCTCTGCCTCCTGAATGCTGGGATTACAGGCGTGAGCCACCACACCTGGCATTGTGGTATGCGGTGTTGATTGTTGGTGGGCGTGTCTCCACGCCCAGCATTATATGTGGTTACCGGGGATTGAACTCTGGACCTTGCACTTGCGAGGCAGGCGCCAGAACCACTGAGCTAACCCTCTGGCCCTTTTTTTGTTTCTTTTGAGAAGAGTGAGGCATGATGCCAGCACACTTCCATATGTTGTCTTCTCCTTTCAGTTGCCATTCATGATAAAATATTATCTCACTTTAGGAGAATGTAATTTATATTGCTATGTCAATATTCTTTTCACCGTAACTACGCCCATATAGTAAAACAGTTTAACCAATGGCATAACTGACAACAGTATATCTCATCATTGTTTTAAAAATGAGACCTAGCCAGACATGGTGGCTCACACCTGTAAGCTCAGCATTTGGGAAGCTGAAGCAGGAGGATTGCTGAGTTCAAGGCTTGCCTGGGCTACATAGTGAGCTCAGGGCCAGCCTGAACTACAAAGCGAGATCCTGTCTGGATAGATAGATAGATAGATAGATAGATAGATAGATAGATAGATAGATAGATAGATAACCTAATTCTAAATAGGAGGTGATATGGGGAAGTGGAAATCCATTCTAGATTTTTCAATAATGATCAATGCTAATGACACTTAAAACACATTTTTAATTAGTAATCATGTCACCAGCTTTGATTTGACCACCAGAATAATTTTTTGAGTAGATTTCTTTGAAGGTGGTGCTGAGATTTTAAGTTAGCGGGTAAAGTGTATGGGCTGTTTTTGCTAGTAGCTGCTACTTTCTTGCCCAACTCAAAAAGATCTTAAATGAAAAACCTTTGACCATTCTTTCTGGTTCCTCAAATCTCTTCTATTTGATTTAATATTCAGCTCATCGAGTGTGTTTATTTGCTGGGGCTCTGGTTTTCTTCTGTTCCTCATAATAACTTGTATAGCTAAGGACAAGTTTGTATCTAGTCACCTGGATTCTTATCTCTGACTGCTCTTTAATAGTCATGGAAAGGACTTAGTTTACTTTTACTAAATACTCTGAATTCTTGAATTATCTTCTATTTATTGATAGCATCCTATTGTCAAGGTCCTGTGCCAGATGTAGTTAAGTCTGGAGGTTTTCTCTCCCTCTGCAGACAAATTATCCAGGAAGAACCAAAGGATGTAGACACAAATAAGTGACTTAGTGTATTTTGATAAATGTTCAAAAAGGAGGTAGATTAGTGTAATTTTTCTTGAAGTATATCTAATACAGGGTAGGAAAAATGTACCTTCTACAGTAGTACAGGGACCTATTTCAAGCTGGCTGTCTCGATACAAATATCAGATACAAGTTAATTTCTGTGAATTCTAATTTATCTGCAACATGCACTAATAGTACTAAGAGATTCCTGGAGAGGTGCTCGGATTGGGAAACTAACTTCATGAAAGAGATGACCTCTTTTTTTTTAATTGAATTCTTTATTGGTACAATTTATATACATCTCAAAATCACATATAACATTGGGAAATTTGTACCAGTATATGCCACAAGTTAATTCTCATTTTTACCCATATCCCTACCCACTCCCCTCTCCTCCCCCCTTTATACATGCTCTTTTATTTTCTTTCTGTATCATATTTATTCCTTCCCCTCATCACAT
>PVIC010008494.1:0-48027 GCA_004025085.1 Thryonomys swinderianus
CACACACACACACACACACACACACACACGGTGAGGCATGCAAACTAAGTGAGTCAGGTCATAAGCCAAGCGAACCTTCCTCCCGTCAGTGGTTTACTCATTGTGCTTTCCTGACCAAAGCACACCCGGCTCCTTTCTCCAGGCCTGCGCCTTCTCTTGCCCGCCTGCCCCCCACCATGCGCCGCGCAAGCCCTCACCAGAAACTCTTGGGCGTGACACTTCCCGGCTCCCGGGACTGTGAGAGACAGATCTCTGTTCCTCACACACAGGCCAGTCTCGGGCACCCACTCTGGCACCGCGAAGGGGACTCAAGTCATCACTGTTTTTCAGATTCAGAAATTTGAAAGAAGATGCAAATGAGCTCTAGAAAGTATGACAGTTTTTGTAGAATGGGAAATTTCCAAAGGAAATTTGGTGTGGGAATGAAATGAGGGGAAGGAATAAATATGATTCTGAAAGAAAATAAAAGAGCATGTATAAAGGGGGTGGGGAGGTGGGGTGGGTAGGGATGGGGGTAAAAATGAGAATTAATTTGTGTCATATATTGGTACAAATTCCCCAATGTTATGTGTGATTGTGAGATGTATATAAATTGTACCAATAAAGAATTCAATTAAAAAAAGAAATTTGAAAGAAACTTAAGCAGAGTAAATAAAAATAAACACACTCTTAATTATGTAAACATCAGATCATAGTTCAACAGGAAGAGTAAAGAGAAAAGCCACACAATAGCTACAAAGATAAAAGCTTTTTATGAGATTGAAATGAGAAGTAAATGACAATTGGATCAGTAATGGAAATGAAACAAAATAGTACTAGGAGAAAACCATTCTTAAAGATAGAATTATAACTGTTGAGCTGTCTTTCAAAACGACAGCAATTAGAGACGGTTAGTGTAAACAAACGTAGAGCAAATCTAAACACAGTATGATAATTTTAAAATCCCTATGTCAGAGAAAATAAAGCTACACATCTAAGAGGTACTTGTTCATGTATGTGGGAGAGGTAGTAGTTCCAAATTTCTTTATCATTGTGTATATAAGGCAAGCATAACAAGTAACTTCATATTTTAACCTTTGTACATATACATGTTAAAACTCCTAATGTCTTTTAAATACATGTTAAATATACACGCTGAAAACGTTACTGAGTCACTTAGCCATGAAGGAGAGAAGCTGAAAATGCACATTTTGTACCAGAAGGGGGGCCTTTTAACCAGATCAAAGAAAAGGCAGAAAATAATAAAGTAAAATACAATGAGAAAAAGAAAAGCAACAACTAGAATGAAAAAAAGTGAATTTGAATGTATTTGTAGCTACAAGACATATAAATGAACTAGCTTCGTCAGAGTCAGATATGTACACATCGTTTTAAAAGTTATTTCTAAAGTTCATAAAGACAGCAAAAATACCCGAGCATGACAGCTCCACATCAGTTAGATGTACAGGGTTGTGGCTGATGGCTCCTGCGGTAATAACTAAGCACGAGAAGCTAATGAATTTTTAAAATCATATATTTTTTAAAAAGTCAGTGAGTTGCGAATACAAAGGAGTCTAAGCGACCTAAATCAGTACAGGGAAGACCCCCTTCAGTTTCTAGGTGAGTGTCTACTTTTCTCACCGAGCTCAGTATTTCTTGATTCTGAGCATTGAGGTCATTTAATCAGCCTTGATACAATCTGGAAATGGAAGAAGCGGGAGTTAGCCATGCGGACAGCCCGAGTCTCCTACCTACTCCTCCCTTTGCCCTTGTGTAAAAGAACCTGTTTCTCTTGCTCACTGAATTACCATTGTCAATGTGTGATTCATCATCTCCCGAGTTCCCAGGCAAAGAGTTTCCAAAACACCTCAGAAATAGACGCGGCCTGAACTTGAGTAAGAACATGGTTAAATCCCCTAAGGAAAGAGCATGACCTTCGATACTAAAATGTCTAACTTTTCAGAGATGAGGTTATAGAGCTCAGAATTAAGATTTGGCCAGTGGATCATTTCAATGATGGAAAATAGAGCCATGATGATGATTTAGAATTTTCCAGAGAAACAAACTCATTTTATAGAAAGATGATATAGATAGATATAGATGATAGATATGACAGATAGATGATAGATAGATAGATAGATAGATAGATAGATAGATAGATAGATAGATAGATAGATAGAAGACAAGCAAATAAGAGAAAGGGGATTAGAGGGAAGAGGGGAGACAGACAGAAAGACAGAGAGAGACAGAGAAATAGCATGAGAGAGAAAGAGTTGCCCTAAAATTATAGAGGCTCAGCAAGTCCCGGACAACGCACAGAATTCTCTCTTACTTAGGAGACATTATTTAGCTTTTCACTGACTGAATGTGGCCCACCACATTACAGAAAGAAATTTGCTTGATTCAAAATCCTTCAGTTTCAATGTGGGCCAAAATATACTCTGAGAAATAACATGAACAATTTTTTTTTTTTTTTTTTTGCTTTTTGAGACGGCATCTCGCATTGTGGTTCAGGCTGGCCCTGAGCTCACTATGGTGCCAGGCAAGCCACCGCGAACTCAGCAATCCTCCTGTCTCTGCCAACAATATTTTTAATTGAATTCTTTATTGGTACAATTTATATACATCTCACAATCACACATAACATTGGGGATTTTGTACCAGTATATGACACAAGTTAATTTTCATTTTTACCCACATCCCTATCCACCCCATCTCCCCACCCCAATTATGCATGCTCTTTTATTTTCTTTCAGAATCATATTTATTCCTTCCCCTCATTTCATTCCCACACCAAATTTCCTTAGGAAATTTCCCATTTTACAAAAACTGTCATACTTTCTAGAACATGGACAATATTTAACCAACTTTCTCTGGCCCAGTCAAGTTGACAAACAAAATTACCTGCTTTTTTAAACTATTGATTCCAAACTCACACATTATTCCTTTCACAGATATGGTACATAATGGAAGTCTTCAATTCAGTAGATATATTAGCATGTACTGTAAGAGACAGCTTCTTAGACAATAATCAGTTGTGCTTTAGTCAGCCATCCAATGGCCCTAGTAGGCCACCAGCTTCCATATGATGCAGAAAGAAATGATAGCAATGCACCCTATGACATCAGCACACTTCTCTAAATCATTTTATTGGGGGGGTCAATTGGGTCCCCTTTTCAAGTTCTGTAGTTTTGAGGAATCTATTCCTAAGGATCAAGCACATAATTATCTTCTAAAAATGATGCTGATACTTCACATCCAGGAAAGACAAGCCTGTATCTAAAATGGTGTCTATTTCTTTAAAATCTAATCACTTATTCTCCCAGAATAGAGGGTTTACAATGTACCCAATGCTCCACTAGAAGGCTGGTAACTAATTGATTCAGTTTCTCACTTGGCTATTCAGCTAACAACAGGTGGACTCACTTGTCTGCTTGGTCATTCAATAATATTTTTTATAATTTTTCCTCCCATGTATATTTACCCAGAAGTCTCTGCCTCATACTGCTTTTGACTTCTATCTCCAGAGGTTTTTTTTTTTTGTTTCATGCCCTTGAGTACCTGGCTAGTCCACTCACCACCATCCATAAATTGATATGCTTTCTATGTTACATGAAGGACTAGATGTACTAGTCACAGTTTTATCTGTTGAGGAGATTTTTTTTTTCCTTGCAACTCTTTCAAGGCCACCTCTGCTATGGCTATAAGGCAGCTGATACCACTTATGGGCTTGTGCCAAAATACCGAGCCCATCAATCTAAACATGAAGTGCAATCATTTCCCTTTACCTTACTCCATGATCCCAGTTAAGATCTAATGTTGGCCCAGGACTGAGACGGGACATTTGGATGCCATCGGAGTCTGGGCATAGTTGGTATAAGTTAAATACACAGAGGACTGTTAGATGTGAACAGGGCTATTCCATAGCAATGAAACAGCTAATTTAACGTGAATACCTCAACTCTTAAATGCATATGCACCTAGGAAGATAGCATACATTAATAAGTAGGAATTTGCATCTCACACAACAAAAGCTATGAATCCTGTATAAAACTACATGAAAATATGCATCTTTAAATATAAAGTGTGAACATGGACAAGATAAATTTTTATGAGAATTTCTTCATATTTTCCATAGTAATACAACTATATTTTAGAATCAATGACAGTTTTCTGACATGTTACAATGCTTTATTTAATTGTGCTCTTTATACCATCAATAATTCAAGAAATGAAGATCATATACTTTTTACAGCACTGCTTAAAGCTATAAGAAAGATTTTAATCTATTAGTACTTAAATATTCATTAATATTGCCTATAGAACCAGTTGGTAGGAAAACAAATTATGGTTATTATTAACATTTTATTGTGCATTATGATTGATGGCTAAATTGTTTTTAAAAATCTACATAAATGTATAATAATGTGGCATTTAATAAAGAAAGATTATCTTGTTCAAATATTAGACACATTAAAATCTTAGCAAATATGGGGAAGAAATAAATGAATGCTTTCTAATTTCAAATAATTATAGGTGCATATAGTCGTATTCTAAGTACAGTTTGAAAATCATATTTCAATTTTAAAACCACTCTTTCTAAATAGATAACACATGTTCTGAAATGGCTATGTAATGACTTAGAAAGCTAGCATTGAATAAATGTGCTTAAATACTGATTTGCTTTTTAAATGAGGACATACATATACATACTTGCTATAAAAAAGTAGTCAAACTTCCATCTATTTTATTTTTAAGTTTGGTGTTCTAGCATGACAATAATCACTACCACAACAAAACCAGCATCATTTAATGGCACTATTAACTCAAGAATCTAAAACAGCAATGACATTAATTATATTCATTATACTTAATTGAACATAATCATCAAACCTAACAATTCCTTATACACTAATTAATGAAACAGCATGTTTCTGTTTCAGAAATATATAAAATAGTCTTTCATTTCAAGTAGACCTTTTTGGTAAAAATATATGAGTTACAATTTAGTATATATCGAAGATACTGAATTATGTTTAATGTCAATATTACATTTTAATGTGACAATTTTTGAAATGTAAGCAAACGTATCCCAGTGGTCTCTTGAAGATGTTTATTCTCTTATTAACTTATGATTATTCCACACACATCTTTCCCTAAACAAACCCATTTATCCTTACTATATACATAACAGTGCCTTAGCTAAGAAAATAGTTGTTTCAACTTTTTCTCCGCAAATAAAAAGCCAAGCTAAATATGTTCATATTACTCTGTTTCTATTCCTGACTAGAAAAGACATTGCTCTGTGGTACTGACAAAATATGATTATATCCCCTGCTAGTTTAGGTTCCTTTTGTTACAGCCTGTGTCTAGATGACCCCTCAAAGTCTCACGTGGTCATAGGTGAAGTTTTTCAGAGGTGGCTGGATCCAGGGAGCGTGATGCTGGAATTGATTCTTGATGCAATCCTGGGCCCAAGGTTACTAAGATTAAGGGTGTGAGCGCAATCCCTAAGTAGTCTGGGTAAAATAAGAGGAGCAGAAGGATGCTGCTATGGTCCCTTCTTGCTTTTGCTGTTTTCTGCCTGCCTTGAGCTGTTCCTCTTTTGCCACCCTGCCTGAAGTCAGATGACTGTAGGCTAATCCTCTCTGAACTATGACCTTAATAAACCTTATACTTTGGGTGCTGAATATTTGTCTCAACAACAAAAACAGAAGTAACTAAGACACCTTTCTTATCTTTCCTCAAACAACTTGTCCAGCTCTATCCTCTCTTATTTTCGAGGTCATCCTTCCTACAAATTTATTTCTTCATAACTCTTTCAAGAGACTGCCTTCTTATACAACAGCAAGTTCACTACTACTGTTCACTGGCCCATTTGAATGTCTATATCCACTGTGTTTTATAATTCTCAACTCAAAGTAATATAATGGTATTAATCTTCTATGGTAGCACATTAAAGATCATAGAAGAGAAATTGCTTAAGATTTCACAATCAATAATAGTAAAGCTTTAATTCCAATCTTAGATTATGAATACATCTTTTTCAACTAAGGCAGTTCTTTCTGTCTTCTATATTCAAATGACTAATGGAAGCTAAATAAACAGGTCACAGACGTGTAAATACAGTATCTTTTTTCTGGTATGAGAAACTGAAGCTATAAATGACTTCTAAAATGTAGGATAGGTATTGTTAAGTAGAAAACATTCAAAGGGTAAAAGGGGGAGAGGTAAGTAAAGAAGGGAAAGAAAACAATTGATGGTTAAAAAGAAAACAAAGCTTATGTATATAGGGTGCAAGGGTTGCAGGTTGGGCAAAGGAGTGGGGAAAAGTAAGAATCAGGTCATATCATATACTGGCACAAATTTTTGGTGTCAATTGTGATCATAATGTGTATGTAAAACATACCAATAAAATCACTTTAAAATAGATGTCCAATAGGTAACAGACATCCACTCCAAAAAGGATATTATCATCTGTCTATATATTAACAAATGTATTTTTTAAATAGAAAACATTCAAAGGGTAAATTTTCTCCTCATTTGTATTTCTCTGTTATAGTAAGTGTACTTTATTCAACCAATGATTTAAACGAAAAAAGTAAGTCATGTAGTCCTCTTATGTAACTGGGTAGGATTTTTGCAATTGTTGTTCATTCCATATTCTTTCCAAATGTAAGTTGTCTCCTGCTGAGGAAAACTTTATTATTTCTGGATAGAAGCAGCTTCAACATCAAACTTTTTACTTCCATTCATTCTACTTATAATCTGTTTCTCATCCAACAGCGAGAGATTTTTAATATATATTTACATCATTAATTGAGTGTAGAAGTTTGTCTGCTTTACACAGTGCTGCAACTGGAATCAAGGATATTTTTAGACAGCCCACAAAGAGATATGTGAAATGGTCCTTGAACTCTTCTCAACTTTTTTCTCAGGCAGCTTCCTGTATTCCATCTGTGGGATTCCATCTCATCCATCAGTAAGCATCCCCTCGGTTTCCAGCTTGTATCTGGACGTCCCTCTAAAACCTCGTACACTCATGATGAGGCTTTTTGGAGGTGACTGGATCTAAAATGTGCAAATATAGATTAAGGGCAGGTTGTAAGTAAATGAGTCCTCTGACTGTGTTAGCATAGCTCTAGTTCTGGATAAGGAGAAGACCCTGGGAGTGGCATCATCTAACAGGCTCTTAGTATGAATGGAGTAACAGGGAAAGCGAGGCTCAGTGTTACTGATTGGGCGCCCTCTGCCTACCATGCTATGAACAGTCTCCCCGCTACCATTTCCCTCTGCCGTTGTCGTCTAGGCTTGGAGTCAACCAACTACAGACAAAAACCTCTGCAAACTGAGCTAAAATAAACACTTCTTCCTTTAACTTGTGGGTGTGAGTCAACTTTATTCCAGCAATGACAAAATAACGATGGAAGTTCATAAATTATATATGTAGACATTTAGTCGATTTCAATCAAAACTCTACATTTAATTTTCTTTAGAGCATTTTACTCTATGAAAATGTGCCCAATAGAACCCAAAAGTCGTGGAGAGCAGTGGCTTCAGTGACATGAAAGACTTGTCTTTCCAACCTTTCTCCCCACACAGAAAGATCAATATAAACAACTAGCCAGGTGCACAGACAGTAAACAGAAGCTAAAGAATTCAGTAAGAGAATAGAGTACCTGAGGGCACTGCAGAAAACATCCCACAAAGAGGCTAAGGGAGACAGCTTCCCTTCCCCACATAATCCCACCTCTGAGCCAGACCAGAGCAATGTACATAAAAATGACCTTTTCATGGAGGAGGGGGGGTTGCTATGGACACCAGCACCTGTTCAGCCCCACTGAATCCCCCCTTTAGTCAACCCTGGCTATTAACCCTGCACTACCTCACCCCTAGAAAGCCCCTTCTGCTATCTCCATGCTGGTACCCCTGAAATTGGACTCCAAGACTTCCACTCCTGTGAACCTAGGCTTCCTATGGGCTCCTGCAGTCAAAGGAAGCAGGGGGTTAGATCGCAGGGGCACCATGTTTATCAGAGGATTTGTTTATTAATGATGAGTTCAGTAGCTCAAGGTGCTGTTGGAAGGCAATATTTGGTCAAAAGAGGCAGCAGGGACATGACCTGAGCAGGTATATCTCCCTCACTGGCTCCTCCCTTCACTCTGCTGCCTGACAACCATGTTGCGAGCAGCTTTCCTCCTCCTGACCCTTCCACCAGGCCCTGTCTGCATTCGATCAACCAAGCTTGAACTCAAAATGTGAGCCACAATAAATGTCCCTTTCTTTAACTTCTCTCTGTCAGGTGTTTTGTTTCAGGGACAAAGAAAATAAAGAGATACAAATGGATCCTGGCTCTAGACCCATATTCATGGGGCCAAGAGTTTTGGCTTTTTCCATTAAAAATCGGATCAAATCCTTAAATGTCAAAGACTGAGAATTTGAAAACAAAGATGCTGTCCCAGTGACTTAAACATGCCCTTGGAAATCCTGGCTAATACCGCTGGCAACAAGCTTGCCTCCAATGCACCCTGCCAGAGATTGTGCACAGTCTCTCGATGGGCTGACAAGCTTTCACTATAGAAGCCACTCTGGAGGCTGAGAACGTGTTGCTTCTTCATAGATCAGACACACAATGTAAAGCAGTAAGCATCGGGAATGCTCAAGAAAGCTTGGCAATGCCAAAAGGTGAAAGGAATCACCAGGAAAGTGAAAGGAATGGAGCGCTATAAATTACCTGCCTTAACTTAAACACCTTTTTGAAAAGTTCAGTGAGCTACAAGTGAACACAGATAAACAACTAATTAGTATCATGAAAAAATAATTAATATCATATGAAAAAAGTTTAACGAGGAAAAAGGAATCACAAAAAGGAATTTTTCATAATATCCAACTACCCTAGTAGTGAGAACTACTATAAGAAAGTTAAATTACCAAATGAAAGCTATAACTGCCCTTCCGTCTTTATTACCACACTACTCACCACACTTAAGATATAGAATCAGCAGAGGTGTTCATTGGGAAATGAACGGACAAAGCAATGGCGGTTTTTATACATAAAGGAGTATTATTCAGCTTTAAAAAGGAATTAAATTCTGTCATGTGTAGATCCATATGGATGGAACTAGAAGACATTATATGAGGAGAGATAGGCCACAAACAGAATGACAAATGCTTACATTTGCATGTGAAAGTGAAAAGAAAAAACTGAACTAAAGTTTGGGCAGGGTCATGACGAAGGTGATTGGATGAGAGGTATCAAAAAACAGAAAGACAGGAAACTTATAGGGGACAAAGTATTGTCCCCTATAGAACAATACGTTGACTACAGTTTATGATAATTAATTAGCCTACCTTTTAAAGAACTAAATATGCGATATTTAAAGTCTCTCAATACAAAACAAAGATAACTGTTAAGAATACAGAAATGTTGATCACCCTAATGTAATCATTACACACTAAATATGCATCAAATTTTAGGACTGTACCTCAGAAATATGCATGATCATTATGCATTGATTACAAATGCTTAGAAAATGGAAACTTTAGAACTGAATTAAAGGATTACCAAAATTTAAAAAAAAATCCATAAAAGTATTCACTTTGAACTCAGTCAAGCAGAAGGAAAAATAAACCATTGTAGTTACAGACAGGTTACTTGAAATTGCCCAGTCCCAGGAATAAAGAAAAAAAAACACTAAAAAAGAATCAAGAACAATCATAATGTTCATGGGACACCATGGAACAAATCACTGTATGCATTACAAAAGTTGATAATAGTGCTAAGGTAAGAGTGTCTCAAAATATACTGATATTGCAATGATGTTAAGTGAATCATTTTAACTTCAATATTAAACTTAAAAGACAAAATCAATAGAAATACTCATAATTGAAATAATTTGTATTGAAAACACTCTATAAAACATATAAATTGTAACATTTATAGTACAGAATAAGAGATGTGAGTTTTAGTAAGTTTTCAACTAAAAGATAATTTATATAGGCCTCAAGGTACCATAAAGGGAAAAAAATGAGTAGTAGAGTACACAAAAGATGAAGAATCAAACCATATTACTTTGTAAAAGCGTCATACCACAAAACTATGGAGCAGATAACGAAACTACACAGTAATCCAAAACTTAACAAAATGGTAGTAATTATTTTAAATGAAAATTTAAAAATTACTTTAAATGTAAATGAATGGACATAGCTAATCAAAAGATACAAAATGGCCCTAGATTAAAAAAAAAAAAGACCCATCTTTATGTTTCTGGAAAGAAGCTCAGATTAGTTTAAAGGCTTAAAAATGGCATGATGGAAATAGTGACCCCATGAAGGTGATAAGAATCAAGATCATGACACAAAACAGACATTTCAGGAGAGAAAGGAAGGTCATTATGCATTCACACAGAGATCAAATCTTCAAAAGAATGTACTAATTGTAAATATGTATGTACCTATCAGAATATTTGTATATAAATATACATGTATTTATATGCAAATATTGACAGAACTGGATGAAGAAATAGAAAACTCTCCAAAAACAACAGTAGTAGACTTCAAAATTATTTTCTAAAAAATGGATGGGTCATGCAAGTCAATTTAAAAATTGCTTTAAACTACCTTACAGACCAAATGGACCTAAAAGATTTATATGACTATTTCATAAATCTGCAGAAGACCACACACTCTTTTCAAACACATATGAAATGATTCTCCAGGATACATAGGACACAAAAAGCCCATAAATTTAAGAAAAAAATTATATTAAACATCTGACCACAATGTTGTTGAAACTAGAAATCAATAATAGGAGAAATTTCAGAGAATTTATAAATATATGGAAATAAAACAACATGCTCCTAAACAAAAATGTATCAAAGGGAAAAGCAGAAAAATTGAAGGATTTTTATTTGTATTTATTATATTTATTTATATTTATATTTATTTATATTACCTTGAAACAAAACTGGAAATGTATGATATATTTCAGAATCATGAATGGAATCTATAAAATAAGCATGAAATCTATAAAATAAGATTATAGGCATGAAATCTATAAAATAAGATTATATTGATAATTCCTCCATTAAGGAAAAAGAGAAATCTTAAATAAAAACATGGCTTTACACTAACATCACTAAGAATAGAAAACCTAAACTGGTATTAGTAGAAAGAAAAAATTAGATTAGACCTCACATAAATGGGAGATAGTGGAAGAAAACAGATATGATCAAGGAAACTGTGCTGTTTTCGGGAAAAGACAGAGTGGATAAAATTCTACAGATAAAAATAAAATTACAAATAAATTTGAAATATAAGTGGAAAAGGAGACATTAAAACTGACAGAGAAAAATGTAAGCTCATAAAAATTATTTTTGGTAATCATATGATAATTTGGATAACCTAGAAAAATGAATTAATTATTAGAAACATATGGGCTTCCAGGATGGACATTATATAGAATGGAAGCAGAACAATAATCAGAGAACATATTGAATCAGCAAGCATCATACTCCACCATAAAAAAAGGCCAGAATATCATGGCTCCACAAATTCATTACAATAAATATTTGCAGAGAATTAATGCCAAACCTTCTCCAGCTCTTTCCAAAAGTTATACAGGAGGAAAATTTTCAAAACCCATTTTTAGAGGCAATGTTATCCTAATAATAAAAATCAAGGAGACTAAATTGCAAAATATTTACAGGTTAACATCCCTGTGAACATAGATGCAAAACTCCAAGACAAAATAGTAGTCAACTGAATTCAATTGCACATCAAAGCAATCATCCACCACAATTAAGTCTGATCTATCCTAAACATGCAGTGACAGTTCAACAACAAAATCAATAAATGTGATATGGAAATTAACACAATAAAACACGGAAATCTCATGAGGTCCTAAAGAGATGCAACCAAAACATTTGGCAAAACTCAACATTTTTTCATCAATGTAGAACAAAACCAAAGCATTTAAACAAATAGACACCCAATAAATTCACTTCAACATGAAGAAAATGTATGACAGGCACTAGATCATGTCACTTAAAGGAAAAGACTTTTTCCTGTAACACAAGAAAAATGCCTCCTCTATTTTAGTACTGGTGTGATTCTGGAAGTCCTAGATATAGACTTTAGGCAAAGAAAAGAAAACTAAAAGCATCAAAATTAGAAATATAGGAGTAAAATTCTCTGACTATGAAACTATTATATATATATGTATATATATACATATATATATATGAACACAAACATATATACTATATGGAAAATCCTGTAGATTACAACAAAATAATGTTAGAATTCATGAATAAACTCAATAAAGTTGTAGGTGCAAAATCAAAATATAAATATCCACGTACTTGTATACAATACTGATAAATGATTAATAAGATAAATTGAGAAGATAATTTTATTTGAAATTGTAACCAAATATAAAGAAATACAATTTAGGAATAAATTTACACAAAGAAGACAAAGAACTGTACACTTTAAACTATGAAATACTGTGGAGACAAATTGAACACACAAATAAAAGTGTATTCATTATTCCAAGATCTAATAATTTTAAAATGTCAACGCTTCCCCTAACTGACCTCAATGTGCAATGCAACCCTCACCTAAAGACGCAATATCATCCCTACTAAATATCAAGAGTAATTTTCCCCTTAAAAAGCAAAACATTCTAAAATCAATTGGAATAAGAAGAAACCTATAAAAGCTCAAGGAATCTAAAATAAAAGTAAAAAAGAATAAAATTGAATATATCACACTATTTAATCTCAAAGGATACTAGATAGCAGTAGTAAATTAAAAACACACACACAATGCTGGCACAAAAACAGACACTAGATCAATGAAACAGAGTATTTGCAAATCTATCCACACACTTGCAGTGAACAGATTTTCCGAATGTACCAAATACACACAAATGGGGGCAGAAGCTGCTCTTCTATAATTTCTATAAGAAAAAGTGGACACCCACGCGAAAAAGCTTGAAATTGGACCATGAGGTCAAGGGTTAGAGACTCAAAGTGTTTGGATTGTATCTGGGACATAATTTGTCCTCCAAGGACCCATAATTTGAGCACTTGATTTTCACTGCGCCAATATTGGGTGGTAGAATCTTCCAGAGGTGGGACATAGAAAGAGATCACTGCATCAATCAGGGGTGCAGTTGCAAGGTATTAAAGTGTTTCCCATGCCACTGGGGTTAGGTGTCCTGAGAAGATTGTTACCAAAGCGTGCACCTGACCCTGCTCACGCTCTTTTTTTTTAAATTGAATTCTTTATTGGTACAATTTATATACATCTCAAAATCACATATAACATTGGGAAATTTGTACCAGTATATGACATAAGTTAATTCTCATTTTTACCCATATCCCTACCTACTCCCCCTCCTCCCCCCTTATACATGCTCTTTTATTTTCTTTCTGTATCATATTTATTCCTTCCCCTCATCACATTCCCACACCAAGTTTCCTATAGAAATGTTCCACTCTATAAAAGCTGTCCTACTTTCTAGAACTCAATTGCATCTACAGGTGTTCATGCCAAAGAGAAGATCCGGAAATTGTCTATCTGTGATCTATTGATTTCACTTATTAGTATATCCTCCAGATGTCTCCATTTGCACCTAAATGAATCTATCTTGTCATTCTTTATGGCAGAGTAATACTCCATTTTGTAAAAAAAAAAACACATCTTCTTTATCCACTCTCCAGTTGATGGACATTTGGGTTGTTTCCAAGATTGAGCTATCACGCTCTCTTGACTTCACTGTACTTCACATGTTCAACTGAGTCAGCACTGAGGTGGTGGCCTTGAACCTCCAAAACTGTGAGCTAAATAAACCTCTTTACTTCATAAATTCCAGATCATAGATATGTCACTATAGTGACAAAATGACTAATACAACCTGCAACTGTAAAAGTACTTGAAGAAGACATGGGGAAAGCTTTTTGACATCGATGAATTATTCTGACTATCCATCAAAACTCATAGGCAATAAAAGCAAAAGTACCCAAATAGGATTGCATCAATTAAAAATATTCTGTAAAAAGATCAAGAAAGTGAAATATTATCTTACAGATTGTAAGAAAATATAAAAGCTGATGAAGTGAATATCCAAAATATATAAGGAACTCCTAGAAAGAACTCAAAAATGAGAAAAATAATGATTTAAAAGTGAGCAAAGGACCTGAGTAAATATTATATTTATCTATAATTTAATTCTTTAAATTTTATTTTTAAAGTTACCTTTGCCAGAAGACTTTGAACTTGAGGTTTTCCTATCCTAGGAACAAAGTAGCAGAAAACAAAATGAAAACTCAGCACAGGTCCTGGTATAGGTTATGGAATGAAGATACATTCAGTATAAATACAAAACACTTAATTACAGCAAACAAATTCTTATGCCTCTCCACTCATGCAAACGTGTATTGTATGAATGTCCTTAACCTTTAGCAGATGTATAAGGAGACCGAATTTCTTATATGTTTTCAATAAAATGTCATTTTAACATACAACATTTCATCTTGATTCAATCTTTGTAACAAGCCAGTAACAATTCATAGAGAAATGGCAAATGCAAAACAAGATTAGAAAAAAATACTTGCTCAATGTCACAAAGCTATAATATGGCAGTTCTAAAACTATAGCAGCAATCTTTCAAAACTATTAATTTACCTGCTTTTTTCATGTTGCTGCCCAAATATTACTTGGAAATTTTGATTGCCAGTTCATCAAAAGGATATGTTCTTATATTTTATTTAAAAATTTGCCTGCCAAATTCATAATTCAAATAATATATCCCTATACTCCTATTTGATATTGTGATGTTAAAATCTTATAAAAGTGCCTGTAAAAGTGTGGTGGGGGCACACACGTGTGTTTGGTGATTGTGTATAAGAGCTTTCACAAGACAACCATGACTTTCTAATGTTAAACAAAGATACTTACAGGTTTAATAGACACCATTTACCAAATAGGAGTTAAGATAATCAAGGAAATTAAAAATAGAGAACACATCATATGCTTTACATTTTTTTACTTCATAGCTATGAGTATATAATACCTCTTTGACAGATATATGCATATATGAATATATCAAGATTTTCTGTGTATATTTCTAATACTATCACGTATCTCATGTTTTATCCATATTTTAAATAAATATAAATCTGCCTTAAATGAACCTATGAGAACATTCCAATACAACTATCTTTTTGGGGGACAATGAAAGAAAGATTTTCTCTTCTTGCAAATGCTAAAAGTGGATACTTTTTGTACTAATAAAATACATGTCCAAGATGGATGAACTTCACTCTTCTGAATTATAATCAAATGTTGTAAAATTGCTTGTCTATAAAACTCAAACCAACTTCTTCCTCCAGTTACAAAGTTTATGACCTGATTTTTCAGTAGTATTTTGATCAGTAGTAAGGCAATCAAATGTGAGAGAGCTTGTTTCTTTTGTGAAATATTTTAATCCTTATTCGACAGACATTCAAGCGCACATCAGTGTCACTCTAGCAGGGAGAAATGTCAAACACACTGTTGAATGACTCTTAAACCATTTATTCCTATGTAGGAACTCCTGTTCTCCTAACCTGAGCAGCTCTTTCAACAACTGTGTGTAGCAAGCCAATGATCCTAAGAACCTAAAAACATATTTTGTACACTTTTGATAAATATAGACACTTTTATGTGTGATCACGTATATTCCTTTGTTTGTGGTCTTTTTTTTTAAGTACATATACTTGCCTTGTTTACCACCACACCAGCAGGAAGCTTTCACCATTCCAAACCAAACATATGTCTGGTAATACAACCAAACAGCAAAATGAATGTTTAAAATTAAGTTTGATTACTTGTTTCCCTTATTTACATATGTATAAGTATCATTCACTAAATTCCAACCACTGAGCTTGTTGCTTGGGATATGTCAAAAGGAGAGATAAGCTGCCTTAAGGAATCTGTAGCCAAGGAGAGAAGACAGATTTTGGGTCAGTGATGATGAAAAAGAAGAAGGTAACGTGAAAGAAGTTAACAAGTGTTCCTCTCCTGCTAAAGACACAAAACTTGATGACTCAAAGATAATATCTGAGCTACAAAATGTTAACAATGTACAAAAATCTGTAAGTAAAAACTCAGAATTCTTATTCCTAGAGATACAAGGGAAGTTTAATTATTTTGGAGTGCAGATTAAAAGAGTAAAACATCTAACCATAAAGGGTGTCATAGGCCAGATCATTTAGGACTTTCAAGTCATATTAATAATTTGGAGTTTTAGGTTAAGCATAATGAAACATCTTTAAATCGTTTCAGTTCAAGAGGAGGAAGATTACCAGTTTACATTGTTCAAAGATCACGTGATATTAATATCATAGGCTGATAAATGTGAATATTATATTTAATACATATATTAGACCAGATAACTAGTTTGATGCTACTGAAATGGTAAAGAGATGGGTTTTGGCACTGAAGGGAGAATAAAAATTGGCATGGCTCAAAGGCACAGGAATAAAAAAAATTTTGTCGCCCGTTGGAAGTCAAAGTGACAGTTGTAGAAAGAAACCAAATCAGATGAAAAATTAAAAGATTGACACTGGATAAGTGTACTAATTATGAGCCGGAGATTTAGCTCAGTGGTTCCAGCTTCTGCCTAGCAAGCGCAAGGTCCCTGGTTTGATCCCTGGTAACCACGTACAACAGTACCGGGTGTAGTGACACACGCCCACCAATCAATGCCAAGTGTGGTGGCTCACGCCTGTAATCCCAACACTTGGGAGCCAGAGTCAGGAGGATTGCTGAGTTTGAGGCTTGCCTGGGCTACACAGTGAGCTCAGGGCCAGCCTGAACTACAAAACGAGACCTTGTCTCCAAAAAAAGTGTATTAATTATATTCTGTAGAATTACAGAGTCATAATTATAAAGCAAAGTTACTAATTCTGTAATCGATTTGTGTTTAACCACACGCTCACTTCTCACTAGCAGAAATTTTCAAACTGCCATCAATTAACTTTGTAACTATAAAGTGACACAAGAGCTGCTTCTAACCCTTAAGACTGAAACCCTGATGTGTTATGGAATTACCATAATAATGAGCCAAAAGCTGAAGGCAAATACATACAATTCCATAAAGATATTGTAAGTGGTATTTCATTTATAATGTAACTACTAATGTTCTATATATGTCTCATGTACCAGGACATTATTCTAATAGAGTACTTCATGAGCAACAAATGTTTATTATCTTTTATTGGCCTCATTAAAATGTTAAAACACTTGAAATTAACTTCAGTATTATATTTCATTTAAAACAATATATGTAAATTATTAGAATTTTGACATGAAATAAAAGTAAGATTAATGAGATATTTTCAACTTTTCCAAACTAAATCTTCACAATCTACTTCACCTTCCATACATAAAACACTTTCTAAGTCAGACTGCTCACATTTTAAATAGCTTAAATCTGCTTTGAACAGTTTTTCTCTTGAAAATATTGTTGATCACAATTAAAAATTGAAGTTCTCTGGTTGTAGGGAAGAAAATGACTTAACTCTCTCTTTTATAATTGAGAATATAGGCAAAATATTTATCTTTTTGCTTGCAATTGTGCTTGGCTAGTTTTACACTTGTTAATTAACAAGTTTTACATTTGTTACATGTTAATATAAGAATCCCTATATATGTATATGTATATACAATGCTATTATATCTTAAGCTGACTGTACATTCAAAATAGGATGATGTTTATTGGACTTCCAGGGATGCAAAGTGAAGTTATGAGTTACTAATAGTGTGGGCTAACTAAATCAAGATAATTAATGTATCAGTCACCCCAAATGTTTAGCTTTCCTTGTCATATGAATATTTGAGATTTACACCCATAAGACTTCTGAAATTTAGTATGAAAATTGAGAAATCAATCCAGCCAACCCACTTCTGTGTATTCACCCAAAAGATGACTGTGGAAGAGCCATCATCAGTGCTTGTTTACTGCTGAGCCGCCAAGAAGACTCCATCGTGGAATTAACACAGATCAGGAGGATCAGATGACGGAATATGCACAGTGGGGTGTGTGCAGAGAACGGAGTGTTCAGACTCTTCGAGGGAAGACTCTGTGACCATGGAGAACATCAGTTTATGAGAAATGAACCAAACTATTCTAAAACACTTGAACTCATTGGAGTAGAGAATGGAAGGGTGGCTTCTAGGGTGAGACATGGAGGGAATCAGGAGATGATAGGCAGAAGACCTCCATTCCACAGGGTAATAACTTTGACTTATCTTTTGCAATTCACTGCCTAACATAATTAATAATGGGTGATAATTGAATACTGTAAATTTCAGAAGTCTTATGGGTGTAAATCTCAAATATTCATATGACAAGGAAAGCTAAACATTTGGGGTGACTGATACATTAATTATCTTGATTTAGTTAACCCACACTATTAATAACTCAAAACTTCACTTTGCATTCCATAATCTATCTGCCACTATAGTTTGTCAGTGTATAATAAAATGAATAAATAGGAAACTCAGAAGTAATTTTTGCTATTCCCTCTTAAGTAAAACACATTTAGCTTACATGCCTGATTTCCCAAGGTTCTGTTTCTTAAGTGAAATCAAATAAAAACACTGAAGATCAATGCCAAGGATTATGCGCAACACAATTAAAGAAGAACAAATATCCTGGTCACCATCAACCATCACTCATAGGTAGTTACCATGAGTGAAGCAGTGAAGTCTAGACTTCCATGTAGTAAAAAGCTACTTGAGTAATTACAAGTAAGAAGAAAAGGTTATCAGGAGATGTTAAATTTAGAAATCCAAAACATATTGTAACTTCTTTAGTGTTTTTGAAATGTGGTCTAGCTATTAGCAAAGGTTGGCCTTGAACGCCCTAGGTACTCCAAAGGTGCCTCAAATTTGTGGCAACCCTCTTGACTCAGCCTCCCGAGAGATCTCCCTGAGATGACTGGCAGGCACCACCACCACTCTTGGCTACTAATTATTTTCACATTGTCGGAATGTGCGATGCATAGAACTTTAAAACAGCATCTTTCAGTAGGAGATGTAAATTTAAATCTAGATCAGAATACAAAGTCCATATTTTAAAAGTGCATTAAATAATAAATGAGATAAATGTAGGTTTCAAGTAGTAAGACATTTTAGAAGTGAGTAGTTAGCAAGGTGATAGAATCTTTAGCTTGAATCCAAACTCATGGATTTTATTTCTGCCTCTTAGGCTAAGTAACTGGAAACAGTGGCCAAATTGCCTAGCTTTCATTTTTTTGGAAATTATTTTCATTTGGCACACTGGAATTATCTAATGTGCCACCAGAGAGAATGAAAAAACAGTGTATGGCTCAGAACAACTGATCACAATCACTACTTCTTATAGACAATTTATTTGATTCCATTCAGATCTGTAAATATTAAGAATTATGACATTTATATGTAAACCATATTCCAAGTTTGAGGTTCTGGTGTAAAGAGGTACAAATTGTGCCCTCAAATTATTCTCAGGACTCACATGTAGTCTCAGTTTTATCTAGGATATATTGAAAGACAATGTTTAACATGCTAGTTTATAGTTTAATCTCTGGTATATAATGAATAATACACCAAATAATCTTATAAGTGCTTAATAAGTAGCATACTTAAATTAAACAGCATTATAATTTAAAAGTATGCTTCTAAATAAGTTTTAAAATACCCCACAATTTTTATAAACCTGCTTGATTTTATTTTGCATTCTTATCAAATACAGAAGTTTAAAATAAATTTACTTCAAATAAATTTTTAAAAAACATTTATTGGTACATTGTATATACACATGATCACACTCAGTATTGGAAATTTGAACCAATATATGACACGACTGGGCCGGAGATTTAGCTCAGTAGATCCAGAGCCTGCCTCTCAAGCGCAAGGCCCTGAGTTCGATCCCGGTAACCACATACAATGCTGGGCGTGGTGACTCACACCCACCACCAGTCAACACCACATACCACAGTGCCAGGCGTGGTGGCTCACGCCTGTAATCCCAGCACTCGGGAGGCAGAGGCAGGAGGATTGCTGAGTTCCAGGCTTGCCTGGGCTACATAGCGAGCCCAGGGCCAGCCTGAACTACAAAGCAAGACCCCATCTCAAAAAAAAAAAATTTAATTCTCATTTTTTTCCTATTCTCATACCCATCCCTAATACATAGGCTTTGTTTCCCTTTTTTCTTACCATCACATTTTTCTTTACCCCTCATTACTCACTCCTCCACCACACTTCCTTCTGAATATTTTCTCTTTCACAATATCCATCATACATTCTAGAACTCATTAAGACCTTCAGAACTCACTTTTAATATATGATACAAAACACAACAAATAATTTATAAGTACAGATGGTATCAATTCAGCTTGAAGAAATGTACTGGACACTGGGCGTGGTGGCTCACACCTGTCCTCCCAGCACTCAGGAGGCAGAGACAGCAGGATTGCTGAGTTTGAGGCTAGCCTGGGCTACATAGTGAGCTCAGGGCCAGCTTGAACTACAAAGTGAGACCCTGTCTCAAAAAAAAAAAAAAAAAAAAAAAAAGAAATGTACTGGACAAAGATGGCGGGCCTGTCAGTGGTAACACACAGCAGGCTGTGGCGCATGAGCCATGGGTTTGCTGCCCCTGCTACAGACTGTTCAAGAGGTCGCAGTCAGTTTGCATTGAACAGTCCTGCCAGGCAATCTTCAGTTCCCTAGTGAATATCCCTGGTATCTCACTTAACTCTAGGTATTAACTTGAAATTAAAAATTAATTAAAATAAATGACATGCTGTTATTTAAAAACTGATATACACTTTCAAAAATGTAAGTGTATATGTTTAGTGCTTTTTTATTTTAACGTTTAGAAAAAGTCCTTTGAGTTTTACCTTTGCAAAGCTCCAAAATTTCTAAAACTGGCCAGTGATTGAGCTCACTCATTCCCACACCTGCCTCACAAGCACAAGGTCAGGAGTTAGATCCCTGGTTTTCAAAAATTCTGAAAATATTTTACAACTTTTTATCCACTTTGTGGAATGCACAGGAAAATGACCAGTTATGGAACATGATATTTAATTTCCATTTGGTACATTTGATTCATCAAAAAGAGCACAGAGAAAAAAGACTTTTTCAGACACTATTCAACCAGGTAAACCTTAGGCCTCTGGTAAACCACAGTGGCTGAAAATAAGTGTAACCATAAGACTTGCTCTTCATAAGAAACTTAACTATGTTTCCTGAGAAAAACAGTTCAGTCATGTTACTAGATCAATATGCATTTTAAAACTTGTTCATCACCATGATTGTCTATCCAAAAGAAAAAATGTGAGAGAATAAACTTAATTTCAAAATCAAGACAGTAGGAATCAATCTAAACTGGCATATTTAACATAGAATGATTGAATTTTCCAGGCTATTGGCTTTCAACATTGGTATCTATTAGAATAATTTTCGAAAGCCCAGTTTCCAGGCTTCATCCATATCTAACTAAATGAAAATCTTTAGAGGTAGATCCTGAGTTCAAATTGAGGTTAACAATCTGTGGCTTGGAATGCCCTTTTCTCTCCTAAAAGTTTTATAGAGAACTTTGTGGCTCCATTGTCAGCAAAATATAATCAATATTTTTTTCATTATAAATCATTCAAAGCATTCAACTAGATTTAGCTTCTTTTTTTTTTTTTTTTTTTTTTTTTTTAATACTGGGGGTTGAGCCAAAACTAACACTGAGTTACCTGCCCAGGCTTTTTAGAATTTTTGTTTTTTATTTTGGGACAAGATTTCAATAAGTCACTAAGTGCCCAGGGCTAGTGCTTGTGATCATGCCACTTCTGCCTTTCAGAGTTGTGGGATTATAGGCATGTGTCCCCATGCCTGCTGGGAGCTATCCTCCATCAAAAATGAGAGTAATGCTGGGGGTGGTGGCTCACGCCTGTAATCCCAGCACTCGGGAGGCAGAGACAGGAGGATTGCCGAGTTCGAGGCTTGCCTGGGCTACATAGTGAGCTCAGGGCCAGCCTGAACTACAAAGCAAGACCCTGTCTCAAAAAAAAAAAAAAAAGGGTAAAGAAAAAATGTGATGGTAATAAAAAAGGGAAACAAAGTTTATGTATACAGGGGGTGGGGGGTTTTGGAGTGGTGAGGGAAATGGGAAAAAAAATGAGAATTAAATCCTATCATATACTGGTACAAATTCCCAATATTGAGTGTTATCATGATGTATATATACAATGTACCAATAAAGCTAATTTTTTTTTTTGAGACAGGGTCTTACTTTGTAGTTCAGGCTGGCTCTGAGCTCACTATGTAGCCCAGGCAAGCCGCGAACTCAGCAATCCTCCTGCCTCTGCCTCCCGAATGCTGGGATTACAGGTGTGAGCCACCACGCCCGGCACTAATAAAGATAAATTTTTTAAAAATCTTTAATAGTAGTTGGAGGTCCATGCTAGGTGCATGGTAAGACCAAACATTCACGAAAGATAGTAGCTTCCAGCAAGAGAGCTTTGTTATTTCAACCATCCACATATCCTGAAGAAACAACCTTCTCTACATGAAAAGATCACAGTATATTGCCTTTCCATGCAGTGTCAGCATGTTAAGGATATCATGGTTGTTTCAGTATAGGTGTGATCATTCTGTGATCATAACAGAAGCTATCATTCTGCATGGAAGTCTGAAAAATTCTGAAATAAATTGTATAATGTTTTAGCAATGATGCGGGAGACTGGGGTTCATTTTCTAAGCAGTATATTATCCAGCAAGAAGCACTGACAGAAAGACAGAAGCCCACCCACATGAGTCTGAAACACTGGCTGTGTGTTCCTTCTTTTAGGGCCTTGTCTGCTGAGAAATTGTTCACACAACCAGTAACGAGCATCTTCACTGAATAGAAATGAGAGTAGCTAAAAGAGATATCTAATTAAAGAGAACAAATATAAGGAAAGAGGAATCCTATTGCTTTGGATTAGATGTACAGTGTCCTTCTAAAACATGCCTAGGCTAGGTGGTGGGACTTATGGAAGGTGATTGTTTCCTGGGGTCCCTGTACTTACCAGGATTCACTGAGTGATGAATTCAGAGGTGGCGGCTGGTTGGAAGAGGTCAGTCACTGGGGTCACACTCTGAAAGGGTGGATCTCCCTGCCCCCCCCCCCCGCTTCCTTTACTTACTAACTGCCGTGCTGCAAGCAGCTTTCTTCTCCCCAGTCTCCTTAAAACTGCTGGTGCAAGTTTTGAAAGCTGAAATAATTTTATTAACCCAAGATAATTTTTATTTTGTTATATTGTATTTTTTTTACAAATTATTATGAATTGACAATAACTGAGAATTTTGAAACTATTTTCATGAGAGATAGTGGTATGTAATACTTAAAATTATTTTTAATAGTACTATTCCTGTATATTACCGGGATTAGCTGTTCCATCAGTTCTAGCAAATATTTAAGAAAGAAATAATATCCATCCCATACAGTATGAAATTTTCAGAAAGTTAAAATAGGTCAATGGAATAAAGAGACCAAAAATTAACCTACACATAGGGGTAGTTATGGCTTGTATTTAGATGTCCTCTGACAGCTTCATGTGCTCATAGGTGGGGTTTGCAGAGTGATGGCTCATGACTGTGTGGTACCGGATTAGCTGAATGACTGGTTTAGCAAGATTCTGGATGTGGGTGATGGACTGAGTGAAGGGAAAAGACCCAGCCAGGTGTGGGTGGGATAAAAAGGAAAAAAGAAAGAGAGAATTCTATCTTGTTCTTCTCTTCTATGCCATGAACATTTTATCCTCCACCATGCGCACCTACCATGCTACCCTGCCTTGAAACCAACTGACCGTGGATTAAAACTGCCACAAACTGAGCTAAAATAAACCTTTTCTCCTTTAACTTATGATAAGTGTCAGGTATTTTGTTCCAGCAATGAAAAAGTAACATTAGCTAGTTCAATGTTTAAAAGTTGCAAAGATAATAAAAGAAAGAAAAGTTTCATTTTTCAACACATTATCAAGCTATATCTAGGATAATAAAATTAAATTAAAATGAATATCACATCTAAATGTGAAATTTAAATATCAAAATTTCTGCTGTAAAACATTAAATAAATATTTATGAATTTTGATTAGGCCAGTATTTCCCTAACATAACATCCAAAACAGAAGAGTCTAGAAGAAAAAAATCATAATATGTACTTCATGAATATTGAAATCTTTTTAAAATTCATCAATGAGAGAATGAAAACACAAGCTATCATATGGTGGAAAATAAGTGCAATTTTGTAGTTTATAAAGGATGTGCTTACAAAATATACAAAGAACTCTTTCTATAACACTGAAAAGGAAGCAAACAATTCAAACCATATGTGGGCAAAATATTTGAATAGATGTTTTGTCAAGATAGCTGTATCAATGATAAATATCTATAATAACATATTCAGCATTAGGAAAATTGAAAGCAAACCACAATCAGGTACTATATGCTTATTAGAAAGGCTTCTATTAAAGAGTGACCCTTCCAAATAGTGCTTAGGGAATCAAGCAATCAAAGATTTTATGCCAATGATGAGCAGGTAAAATGGTCCATCCACTCTGAAAAATAATTTGGTGGTCTCATAAGAAGGTAAATGCCTCTATAAGATCCAGCCACATTATTCTTAAGTATTTTCCAAAGAAAAATGACCATATGTCTATATAGAGCTTGTGTGTAATAGTATTCACGGGAGATATTTTTGTGATCTCTAAAATTAGAAAAGGGCCAAATATATGACCAAATGTAAATGGAAAATAAACTGTACTATATCAATATAATGGATTACTTCTGATAGGTGTCCTTCTTAGCTGCTTTTTTAAAATTTTATTTATTTATTTGAGACAGGGTCTCACTTTGTAGTTCAGGCTGGCTCTTTGCTCACTATGTAGCCCAGGCAAGTCTCAAACTCAGCAATCCTCCTGCCTCTGCCTCCCGAGTGCTGGGATTACAGGCGTGAGCCACCACGCCCGGCACTGTGGTATGTGGTATTGATTGCTGGTGGGCGTGACTCGCCACGCCCAGCACTGTATGTGGTTACCGGGATCAAACTCAGGACCTTGAGCCTGCGAGGCAGGCGCCAGAACCACTGAGCTAACCCTCTGGCCCTGAGCTGCTTTATTTTTAAGAAAATGTGAAACTTGAGATAAGAATTTTATCTGATCTTTTTACAAGACTGGATCAAAACAGTCAAGTCTCTACTATAAATTTGTCCTCAGAATATGATGACTCCTGCTAGAAGTGAAAACTATATATACTAAATCTTTTTTTCAGTTGAATTCAAATATAGATCTGGCTTCCCATCAAAAAGAAAAGAAAAGAGTATCAGAGGACTCAGAGGTGGGGCTTTGGGAAGTGACTGCATTATAGGGGCTTCAGCTGACTCAGGGTTAGGAAATGGTGCTCTTGTTAGAAGAGCCTGGGTGAGGGCTGGGCAGGCTGGCCTCTTCCTGGCTCCTGAGCATCGCTCCTGCCTTGTCCGTGTGCTGCGCTGTCTCGCTTGGAGTCCAATGAAATGAAATGTGAACCAAGATAGACCTGTCCTGTAAACTGAGCATGTTATTTCATTCCAGCATCAAGGGAAGTAAGACAACTATTTTGAATAATTAAGATGAGCTGTTCAATTTATATAAACTTTTAGAAAATGCAAACTGTGACCAAGAAAAAATAAAACAGAAATGGAGAAAAATAATTGCGTTATGATGGGATGAAGTGTTAGAAAGTGGAAGGTCAGAGGTGCCTCAAAGGGCAAAGGAGCTCTGGGGGGCTGATGTCTGTGTCAGTCGTGAAAAATTCACAAAAGGATACAGATTTCAAAGCCTAAAAAGAGTAGATTTTTCAGCAGGTACATTTTGTCATGCCAAGCTGGTGAGGCCATTGCCTTGGCGCAGGCCCGTACCCCTCCATCTCGGTTCCCAGAAGACTGAGGACGTCTGTGCCCTCCCCCCCGCCCAGCCGGGAGAGTGGCCGCACTCTCTGTACCCTAAACTCCAAAAGGCAGTGACTGCTCAGTCCAGCAGTTTACCACAAACACCTGGTAACCATCAAGCCCTAAAAACCTTTGCTCTTCCCTTGCTCAGTGCTGTCTGTTGGGACTCAGCTCACTGTCACCTCAGAGAACTGCTAGCCTTGCTGCTCACAGAAAGCCGGCCCCGGTGTTCTTGCTGCTCCTGGTGCTTCATGCACAACTTATTTTGCCTCAAAGGACCCTTTAAAACATCTTAGAATCGGGGTACCTTCATTCTGTATGTTATATCCTCACCTGGGGCTCAGCTCTGGCCATGTCACATTGCCTTTGGGCCCTACTTTCTATTCAAATGAATCCCTTAAAATAAATAGTTGTTTGTACATTATTTAATTCAAGTTGCCTTCACTTTTTTTTTCCTTGCTTAACTTCCCAAAAGTATCTGATATTGTTGAGTGTTACCTTTGCTCTTCAAGTAATTCCTGTTTTGTGACTGCAAAATCATTCCCATCCTCCATTTTGGGCACTTTCATTCTCCAATTTTGGCCAAATTTTCTTAACCTGTTCATGAAACATTGCTGTTTCCATGAATTAGAGTTGACGCACCTTGTCTTCTGATCTATAATCCCCACAGGCATTCACTTCCGTTAGCTTCCCTGTACTCCATGTTATTCTAACACTTTTTCTAAGTAAAGACCTCTTTCCTGTATTCTCCCCTCTTTCATTCACTGTTAGGCAGGATCATCACTCGGATAGACAGATACCTCAAACTTAATAAGCATCTGCTTTTAGCCAGTTTCCACACTGCTATGGTTTGAATCATGCTAAAACACAATCTTGCTGTTGCCTATCAGTGTATGTCATCTTATATATCACGCTCTATTTCCTTTCTGGATATTCACTGATTGTATTTAACTTACTTGGCTGTCACTTCTCCCCAAACAAGGTTTTTACCATTGTTTTTCTCACACCTGGCGCTCCGCCCGATTGGCACCTCCCCCACCTTCACCATTTTAGACGCTGTTTTGAGATCTGGGCTCTAGTGACTTTTAATTTGGAAAGACTTTGCTGATCTCCTGTAATCTGCCCTCGAAGTGAATTGTTTCTTTTTCTCTCAGCACTTTAACATGTTGTGATTACAAACTTTAACATGCTGTGGTATATTTGCCCTATTACTCTATCACTGCACATATGAAAAAAAAAAAAGCTCAGAATCACTTTGCATATTTGTGTTTCCTCAATGGTCCATCATTTCCTAACACATGGAAGACAAGTGAAGAAGCAGATTGGTGCTGTATGAATTGTGTACAGAATATCTCACAGGCAACTTTCTAAAGATAATTTATATAAGGTACTTTATAATATAAATAGTACAGGCTTGGAAGCAGGACATTGTAGTGTCAAGTTTAACCTATATGACTTCTCTGTTTGAATTTAAGCAACTTTGAAAGTGGAATTTATTTAACTTTCCGGCCACACATTTCCTTATCTTTATATTAGGAAAAGTAATGGCTCTCCCTTTAGATTTTAATGTATACTAAATTAAATGATAAGTAAAAAAATCTCAGTAGAGAACTTAGAGATTTGCCTGAAAAATCTTTGAAATATCATATAATATTAACCTTACACATATTTTGAGGGGAATTTGGAGGCAATTAGTTCTTTCATAAATTTGAGGAAGGGTTAAACAATCATCAGTTATATCTTGACATGATAGGCTTTTAAAAATAATATTTACTTAAAGAATTTCATTATAGTTAGCCAATTTTAAGAATTGATGAGCCCATGTTACATCAGTGTATTTGTTTAAAACTTATTTAAATTCTACTTATTAGTATTTTCATCCTGAGTTTTTTTTCAGTAATGCTAAGACCAAATGAATGAGTTACATATTGCTATTAAATCAATAGTATTATTAGTCACATTATTCACAATACAATAATTTCATTAGCTCTTGGTTTTATTCACATGTTTTCAATGATTTGAGAACAGTTCCATGAAATATTAAAATTAGTAATAAAAATAAAAATTTTATTATCAGTGTTATGTATATTAAATAACTAGTGAAGCATATTTTACATCAATATCTATTCTGTTTTTCATGAAGATAATCAGAATTGTATGAAAAAAACTGGTCAATTTCTTCTTTATAGAAAAATAATAGTACCTATGACCTTGGAGTGAAAAGTACATGAAATTTTAATTGCTAAAGGCCTCTAAGGTATAATGAAAATAGGGGGAAAGTTATAGTTTAATATAAATAATATATTAGATAACAAAAATAATACAAGACAAAATATGAAGATAAAAATAATGTGTTTATTCTCATTATTTTCAAAGACAAAGTGTGGTATTAAATATACCATAACAGAAATTTTAGGTAATACAGCCGTGTTACACACCTTTTAGTGCTTATCAATCAGAGTCTGAAAATACTGATATTAACTATTTTAGTTCTAGTATGAGAAAGTTTTCACTTCATTATATGAACATAAAATCAGCATAACCTACAGCTCAGTAAACCAGTGTCATGATAAATGATGGTGACTACAATATTTTCTGCCAAATTTCCCAAAAAGTAGACTCCATTTGCCTCTCCTCCGAGTGTGGAAAGGAGCCACTACTTTCTTTGATCATGAGGATACAACACAAGTGACTCTCTAAATTGCAAGAGTGTCTTAAAAGCTATTCTTGTTTTTGTATGTTTATAAAGCTCCCTCTTGAAACCCAGTTACAATGCACAGAAAATTCCAAGGGGCTTATTGAGGGCATTTGGACAAGTCAAAGTGTTCAATGGACAGACTCAACTAACCATCCATCCGTCAGCTACCAACACTGAATGAAGAAACCTATCATATGTGCTACCTGATATGTTCTTGTTCAGTCAGACCTTTACCTGATTATGACTCCAGCCCATACCACCCAAAGGAGCCAACAAGCAAACTCATAAGAGAAAATTAAATGTCTACGATACTAATGTCCAGAGTGAGTTTAGAAATGGTTAGCTAGCTGTACAATGAAGAAACGCAGACAGAGGGTCAAAACTCAGCTCTATTTTTTTTTGTTTAATTTTATCTCTCATTTTTAACATCTAGTAAGTCTGGAGTCTTATTCCTTTTGATCCTTAGACTGACAGCAGTTGCCTGACCTCTGTCGACTCACATTTTACTCCCTGACTCTGACTCTCAATTTCAGTAGAAATAACTTCATGGGATTGTTGTGAAAAGTGAAGAAAGAAATCCCTTTAAAGCAGTTACATAATGACTAGAACTTAGTAAAAACCTCCATGGATGTTTGTATTGCTGTGTTGTTGCTATTGATGTTGAAGTTAACGGGGTTGTCTGAAATGTGAGCGAAGCTTCACTGCACTAAGAGCTTGTGGCGCTGAGCAGAAAATGGAGAAATGAAAAGATGAAAAACAGCTTAAATTCAATAAATGTACCACAAAGACACTTCTTCAGCAATAGCAGTGTTGTTTGGACAGAAGCTAATTTTGAAATTATATGAAGATGTCACTTACTTTTCACAAAATATTGTTTTACACAAAATGTATTACCCTGTGCTGTCTTTCCAGAAATATTCAAATGAATGGATTTATTAGAATGGTTTGAAATCTGAACGTCTATAGTTAGCTGTCTGTAGTTTGGAATTAAGGTAGAATTAGTGTTCATTTTACCTAATAAAAATAATTGATTTGGCTACTTAACATAAAACTGAAGCTATTTCATCCAGGAAATGTCATAAATCATAGAAGTCATGCCCATGTCTCAATAATATTTCATTACATGCCCCATTTTGTCCTTCACTTCATAGATTAAGTTTTAAATTCTGACAAGAATTCTCATTTCTATTAGAGAGTCATAAAACCCTTTCCCCTTTTAATTATATTTTACAAATTTCCCGATGGTATTCTTTAATTAGCTCTAAATTTTGACTTCACATTTAGAATGGTTTTTCTTTGTCCTTAAGGGAAAATTAGCACTGGGTTGATACTAATAGCTAGTATCTATTTGTGTTTCCCAAAAAACAAGTATTTTTATCTTTATATTTGACCAATTGTATATTGTAAACCTCTAATTTCACTTGAAAAAAGTAAAACTCTTAATTTTCTCTGCATCTGCCCTTTCCAGCTCAGCAGGACATGTCTCCTCTTTCAAGCCTCCATTACATACTTACTTTATCTAATACAAATGGCCAATCACTCTGACAAATGGTTATGAAAAACTCTGTTACTGCTCCTTATTGATCTGTCCTTAAGCGCTTGTGGATAGCTCCTTTAATCGCGGCCCTCTGGATTATAGTACTCTTATGCTTGACTAGTTTCACAGGGCTCATGACCATTAAAATAAATTACCATGGATCCAATACAACATCAGAGAAATACAAAAGAATTTTAGGGGAAATACAAAGAAAATAAAATTTTATCCTGAAATGCCTAAAGAAAATGTACTTTTCAATCATCCCACAGTTCTTAAAAGCAACAGTTTCACGCAGATTAAAGGCATCCACTCAAGTGACGCCAGCTCTCTTTGTGCATTTTGTTCTCTTATGCAGAATTTGCCTATTGGGAAACATCTTCATCCATATAATTGCCTTAAAATTCCTATTTTCTCTAATTATATTAATCAATAGGGGAAAAAATCAGTAAATTTCACAGAATTTTCAATGGCTAAGCCAGAAATCCTGATGTCATTAGAAATGTGATAAGAAAACCCACTTTAATGACAAGGATACAAGGATAAATTAACTGCCAACTCCTAGCTAACAAATTAATATTTAAGAATTAAACAAAATTTATGGTTTTAACTTTCAATCATTATATTTGTGTTCAGGTTTTTTGATAGGATTATTTTCAATCTTAATGACATTGGGTGGGCAGCTTCATTTGGAAAGCAACATAAGATCGGCCGTGAGATCTAGAAGCACCTCTTTAGGTGGTCCAAGTTATGAAGAAAACAAACCCCAGCATTCGGTCCTTGTCACCTACATGTAATTCCACTGTGAATATCTGTTATGAAAGCACATAGCTCTACGCAAGGAGGAATCGCGATGAGTGTAACTTAGACATCGCAACACGGCCACATCCCTGAGCCAAATAAACAGGTTTTATTTCATAGTTCTCGCTGCCTCATTTACTAGAGATTCCACCAAGGACTCCATGAGTGAAATAAGGTGTCTCATCAAACTGGTGTCATCAGATTCACTGATGAGAAATATAACTTAAATGTTACTTAAAATATGATCCAATGACCTTAACAAGGTGAAATGGAAGAAATGCAAGAACCAACAAAGGCAGGAAGGTTTGTATGACCGTCACATACTTGTCTCCCCAGAAGTAGGTTATAAGATCTCACAGGAGAGGTGTAAGAAGAGGGACTATTCCTATCTGCAAAGTTTCAGGGACACAGAGAGGATTCTTAGCAAACAGGCTAAATTTTCTCAGTTTATTGTATCTAGTTCCTATTCTCAAGCCCACTTATTTTGATGGTATTTTGGGAAGACTCTCCATGTTTCACCAAAACTATTAAAGAATTTTAAAAACCATAAACAACTAAGGTTTAACTGTTTTTCCAGGTCTTTACTTTTCTGAATAGTCTCAAGTTACACAACACTTATATTAAATATGTATGTATGGTTTTCTCCTGATGATCTATTTTTTATTAGAGAATTTCCAGTTGGTGAAACTAAGTGGAAAAAACACCTTTTTTGTTTTCCATACATCACAGTTACATCAACTCCTCTTGGAAGCTCGGTGTAAAGATGGAATCCAACAAGGTCTTGCAGGTGCAGCGAAGTTGCATGATCTTTCACACACTCTCAGTTTTCTCTGTTCTTGTTGAGTTTCTTTCTCCTTCTCAAATTACAACCAGTCACATAGTCCCAGAAATTTAAATCCAGATTAAAGACGATGCCATGGATATGGGGACACTGTCCAGATATAGACTGCCCAAGGAAGTCTACAACCATATGCAAATGGCTCTAAAGTCTAGTAGAGAAACAAATTTGTTCCAAAAGATGAAATTTGAAACAGTACAATTGGGTATCACTTTCAACAAGACATAGTAGACATATGAATCCAAGTGGGAAGATACTGCCTTTTTTTCAGTGTCTGGCAGGCAAAGAATGTGGAACTGGTCCTTGAATAGCCCCTACAATATGCTGAAAGTTGTGAACTCTGAGAATGCTATACCAATACATAGTACAAGGCTGTAGATTATTTGTCATGCATGGTAGAGTCAAAGGACAGACACAAGAGCAGAGACAGTAAGAGCCAAACAGGGAGGGGTGGTATTCTGACCAACCAATTGATCCGGGTTGTTCTGAAGACAATGACCTTGTGCAACCCAAGTTCTACAGAATTCCCTTGAATTCCTTCTTGCGGACATAATTCAAAACATTATTCTTCTGTTCAAAGTAACTGGAGATAACTTGAGCTATGGAACAAAATGTAACATACATTATAATCTGCTTCTGTGTATAAAGACAAAACTCAACATTTCTTTTCATAAGCTGTAGAGACCTGTGACTTGACCAAACTTAACTTGTTAGTACTGAAGCTCCTTCTTGGCCCAGCTGTGGATTTTGTAAATTCAGTTTCAGCAAAGATTTTGTAATTCCAGCTAAGATTTTGTAGTTTCAGCAAAGATCCAGCTGAAACATTTTAGCAAAGATTCTCTGCCCTTCTCTACTCTTGATAATCTGATTGTTCTCAATATCGGATCTGTTCTCTACCATCCACCAGTGATACTTGATCACTCTTGTCTGTCCCAGGAAGGATCCTAGTAAATATTTTCAGACAGAATCTTTCCTTCTCCATGACATTTCGGTCTAATAATTTTTCAATTACTTACCCTTTTATTGATCAGCTTTCCATGACTATGACAAGGTATGTGAAACAGTTAATGTGTAAAGAGAAATGTTTTATTTTGTCTCATGGTTTTGGAGTGCTAGTTCTGAGTTTGTGTGGAGTTGTCAGAAAGAGACATGGTGATGAGTATCAGCTTGAGCAAACTGCTCAACTCATGAACCAGGAAAGAGAAAAAGAAGAAAAGACCAAGGTCCCACAAGTTCTTTGAGGAACATGCCACCAAAGGCATGAGAACCACCCACCGGACCCCACATCCTTGAGATTCTCACATCTCCCTACAGAGACCAACTTTTCAACATGTAGACATCTGAGCGATATTTATCCAACCACTGAAGATCCTTTCCTTCCTATTGGCTGAAGGTTTGCACATAGCCAATGAGTTCAGAATTGAGGCCTATTTCTCTTCACTGCTGCACAGTTCCATTGCAATTGTCCCTATGTCTATGGCAGCAGTACCCCAGGAATTCCTTAGGAAAAGGCTGTCTTACCTTATTAAACAAACATCAGTAGGTTTCCAGGAAAATGAAGGGAACAAAACACAAGTGTTATGAATATTGTCTTCCTTGACACAAAAATATGCCTTTTGAGTTTAGTCCTGGATCAACTGAAAAATAAAAGAATCTTCATTTTCAACAAACCAACATTCACATGTAGAGCTTTATGACATTCTGTGATTATGTTTTATGAATAAGATAGTCATGGTTAATAACATATTTCCATAAGTTGTGATGCATTAACAAATTATTTGCACATTCTTACTAATACAGTGTGAAAAAATAGATACATGAGTACAAAATTTCTAAAGTGTGGAAATAATTACATATTAACTAGTTGGTATATGAGATTACTTTAAGGGGAAATGTAAAGATTTGTTAGGACATTACTGCAGTTAAAATACAGTGGGAATTCATATTTAATTCACAAAATTTAATTAGTTATAGCATGAGAAATAGTTTAAATTTACTAATGTGGCAGAACTGGAAAATAATCAGTAAACAATGAAATCACATTTTAAATATATACTTGTAATAATATTTATTTTGTTTTCATAATCTGAAATATAGTCATAATTACTACTTCTATTGATTGATGCCTGGGTCAAAAATTTAAATTAACTTAAGGTAAAATGTATTTCTGGGTTTTTTTCTTTTGACACTTTGAGCTTTTTTTGGTTATTATTATTTATTATTATTTATAGGGACCAGAATTACTGCTTTATTTTTAAATTGAAAGAAGACCTTGCTGAATCCATGAATAAAAAAACTTAATTGAAAACTTCGGAGGATCATTTAACACTGAGTTATTATAATTAAGCATGTTAAGGGGTCTATGGAAATAATCCAATGTCTGAGTTCTGTGTTCAGAGAACTTGAACATGAACATTGAAAATACTGTTTGTCATTGACGCAACGCAGCCCCATCAAAGGGAACAAGTGACTCAAGGGAACTATGGTCATTATTAATGTCAATGAAGTCAGAAATAGTCCCTTAAAAGTCAGCTCTCTTACCAGTGGGTGCAGAAAGGGCAAGAATTTTGAGTCAATGACAGTCATGGTAATAGAGGAATGTGCTAAATGTGTTATCAATTAATAACACCAACTAGACTATTCCATCATTTTAATTCATTTTTACATATTTAAAAGATGGCATTCCTTATGTGTTGAGATATAACATCTATTTTACCAAAAAAGGTTCACAGATTTTTTAACTTTCATAAAGAAAACAAAGTATTTTTAAATCTTTATTGGTAATATATATATATTACACATCATGATCATGCTCAACATTAAGAAGAATTCTCATTTTTCCCCATTCCTCCATCTACCCTACAACCCTTTGGCCTTATATACATAAACTTTGTTTCCCTTTTTTTTAATTACCATCACATTTTTCTTTTCCCCTCCTCCTTAGCCCCTACACCCCATTTCCCTTTGAATATTTTCTATTTCACAATATCTATGTATATTCTAGAGCTCATTTACATCTTCAAAAACAGAGTATTTTGAAACACTTGTCTGAAACCGGATCTCGCTCTGTGTTTCAACATAGTGCAGGAGGACCTTAGAAATAACAAAGAACATTTGCTTTTCCTAAAGTCTCTGAACACATATTTAATTGGAATAATGTAATGGATGGATGTCCTCCACAACAATTTCTAAAGGTGATGGCCCATGCCCAAGTTGTTCATAAGGCACTTAATAAATGGGTATAAAAGAGAGAGAGAGGAGAGAGACAGACACAGGTAAGAAAATATTTAGGAGGAGCAATTTGTAGGATTTTCTTTCAAGGTAAAGTGACAAAGAATATTAGAATTATTTTAAGTGGTTGTATACATAAAGAATAATATCTTGGCCTCTCAGTAGAAAATAATGCAAGTTACAAACACTCTTAGATCAAAATTTATGTGCTAATTTTATCCACTTCAGAATCTAAATTAAAACAAGCCGTGGCTGTGATTAAATGCTGATGCAAATCAGTGTGCCAGACTTATGCTGTGCGTATTCAAATCCATAGGCACATCCTGATGTATCTATCATCTAAGTTTAATGGGTTTTGTATGAAATAATCAAGGCATAATTAAAATCACCATGTGAAAATCATCTCTGGAAGGATTTTTCAAATTCTTACTAAAGTATTTAAGAAAAAAGAAATAAAAATGTGTTAAAATTTCCTTTTTGAAATATAAGGGTATTGCCATAATATGAGTAGTTTAATCTAATTATAATATCTAAGAATTCAATGAAAAAAGTGTATCATACCATCATACCTAAAAGGAATCTGCTTCACAGAGTAGAAAATATTTCCTCTTCCCTCTGCTGCTTGTGAATTTAGAAATTCCATAAATATAAATGATAAAAAGTGAGATAATATAGCAAGTATTTTAAGTGAGTAAAATGGAAAGAACAGATGATACCTTAAAGCAAAATTACACCGTGAGAAAATATTTTAAAAGGAACAAATATAACTTCTAAAATATAAAATTGGTTTATATTAAAAATGTGACCCAATAAAATATTGTCTTTATTCTGTAAAGATATAAACAGATCTGGAAATCACAAATCCTATAAATGTAAATTGTAAAATTTCAAATAGATAAAGATACAGAAATATGAAGATTGAACTAGCAAGTTTAGCGGATTAAATGGTGTGTCCATCTCCAGTACAACAGACGCCTTGTATAACTATGGCAGCATAATGAGAAAAGGCATATGATGTGCGGAACACTATGTTTAGAGGATCCGAGAGCATCTAGAGCTTGAATGAATGGAAAGCTCAGATTCTGTTGAATGGGACAGAAGAAGAAAGTGAGTCCATAGTCTACATCCACAGCTTTCCAAGAAGCAGTTATGAAAAGTGAGTGTAGCATGTGAGATTGAAAGTCCAAGGTTATTTGAGACAGGTTATTTGAGGAATTGAAAGTCATCAAAAGATGAAACAGTCTCCTGTACCTGGTGCCACAGAGATAAAATTGTTGATGATGGGAAGCAGATGGCAAAGTTAGCTTAATTTTTTGTTTTGCGGTGAGAAAATACAGAAAGTGACGAGGCTAAACTGAAAGTTTCTTACAAGAAGAGCATTTTCCATCAACAGTTAGTATTGATGGGACCAAGATTTAGCTCAACAAAGAAAAAGTCCCGGGGAGTTTTTCACATATATTATTACAGTCTCTGGCTAGCTCCACGAAGGACAAGGGACCCAAGAGATATGAAATAATCTTCACAAACATGCACGAAGTTCAATCCTTCTTTGTTTTGAGCCAGTATTTCTTCATTTTATTTTAGTTTTGTCTTTATTGGTACATTGTATATAGACATCATGCATCATGATCACACTCAGTATTGGGAATTTGTGCCAGTATATGACACGATTTAGTGCTCATCTTTTCCCGTTCCTCTACTCACCCAACAATCCCTCTCCCCCTAAACATATAAGCTTTGTTTCCTATTTTTATTGTCATCACAGTTTTGACTTTTTTTTTCTTTTTTGAGATAGGGTCTCGCTTTGTCGTTCAGGCTGGCTCTGAGCCCAGGCAAGCCTCGAAATCAGCAATCCTCCTGTCTCTGCCTCCAGAGTGCTGGGATTACAGGCGTGAGCCACCACGCCCGGCACTCAGTTTTGATTTCTTAAAGTTTAGTCATTATGGAGGAAAATCTTATCATCCTAACAGTAAGTTATTTCAATTTCCCAGCTGGTGGCCATTTCCCACGTTAGGCAAAATCAACACTAATGGGCAACATCAATGTTTGGCACAAATTAGAGAATCAGCACCCAATTTTAAAGCCACTTGTTGTATTACCATCATCACTGTCTTCATAGGTTACAACCAAAGTTAAAATAAAAGAAGAAAAAAATGTGATGGTAATACAAAAGGGAGAAACAAAGCTTAAGTATTTAAAGTATTTAAAGGGTGAGGGGTTGTGGGCTCAGGAGGGCAATGGGAACAAAATGAGAATTAAATTGTGTCATATACTGGTCCAAATTCCTAATATTGACTGTGATCATGATGTGTATATGCAATGCACCAAGAAAGATAAAATTTTAAAAACATTAAAAAAATAAAACAAGATGCATTTTTTGTTTTTTTTTCAGTGCCTGGCATAGAACAGGAGGCAGGCATGTGCTTAGCGAGCATTGGGCCGTGAAGCTCCATCCGCAGCTTCCTGACTCACAGCTTTCAAATGTCATTTTCACATAACAGAAATCAGCACAAAGTATTAATCTTATTCAGTCCCCACACTTACAAATACATTTGTATGTATTCTATGCTATTGTGAAATATGGTATAAATCCGCAAAATAATAGGTTCTTGTACATTTAATCCACTTGGTCACTTTTTCATGAAGTCATTTTTAATGAAAACCAATGAAAGTGAGACAGGTGAGAAAGAATCACAAGTGTCAATGGAAAAGATAATGACCAGGGACTTTTTGCTAAAACTGATATAATAAACTCTGTGTCACTGGAAAGGTAACAGAGAGAACAAAATAATTAAAAAATTAACTCGAAAGCACAAGAGATAGCGAATGGAACATGAAAGCATTACATAGCAAGGCTGAAGATTCTTTATCATTTCAGTATATAATTAGACTACAAGGGATGAAATTAAACCAGCAAACAGCCACGGAATACTAACTGGAAATCTACCAACTGTGTGGAAATTAAACAATATGTTGGAAAGAATGCATGGGTCAAATAAAGAATCACTACAGAAAGTTACAAAACTATTTCAATTGGAAGTTAATTAAAATGTAACACTTCCAATTTTGTAGCCCAAAGCTAAAACAGTACTGAAAGAAATTCTCACAGCTTAAACACATGAAAAGGAGGAATTAATAAGCATGAATAAAATCAGTAAAATGGGAAATTAATGTATGGTAAAGAAAATCAAACATTCTGAGAGATTTTTCTTTGAAAATATAATTTTTAAACACTTACTTGGCTTAATTTATAAAACAAAAATAAGTGACTAGTTTCATGAATTTTAAAAGAAGGAATATTACAGATCCTGAAAGAACTAAATGATAATAGTAGAATACTATAAACAATTTTACAATAATACATTCAAAGATATAAATTAAATGGCCATACACCCTACAAAATATACTTCTAAAAAAAGGAAGCAAAGTTTATGTATATAAGGGTTGGGGGGGTTGTAGGGTGGGTGAGGGAATGGGAAAAAAATGAGAATTAAATTGTGTCACATGCTGGTACAAATTCTCAATATAGTGTGTGATCACGATGTGTATATACAATCTACCAATAAGGATTCAAATTTAAAAAAAAAAATGTGTGTACTTTACCAGGTTTAAAGAAACTGGATTTAGCCCTAAAACTGTGTACAAACAGGAGAACCTGGTCAAAATATTTAAGAAAAATCCTATTTGTTTTAAATATTTAAGAAAAAATATTTAAGAAAAATCAAATATTTAAGAAAAATCTTTAAGAATATTTAAATATTTAAGAAAAATATTTAAGAAATAATTTAGAAAAATCATATTTGTTATAAATTTGTTCAGGAAATAATAAGAGTTACTACCAACATGTATAATTGTCTCACAAAAGAGAAAACAGAGAAGGTATTATGAGAAAAATATTATAGATCAATCACTCTCACTCAATGACATGAAAGCAAATATCCTCTAAAAAAGTTTTACAAATCAAACCAGACATCTAAAAGGTGAATGAAATGTGAAAACCAAGAGCTGTCTTTTCCAGCCCCGCGAGGCTTGTACAAGAGCGGAAAACTAGTGTGGCGCGTCACGTTTAAAAGTGAGCACTCCTCAGGACACTTGTTGAAGGATGTGATCTTTCTGAAGGTCATTGTTCTATCAGATTTTGGCATCATGGCCGATAAGAACCAGAGATTCAGGGAAGCAGCTCGGAGGAGGGAGCACAGGTTCTCAGGAACGGGACAGGGAGACAAAGCCAGAGAGGGACGGTCAAGCTGAAGGAAAAGCCCACCAGATAGAGGCTGGGACGCGGCAGAGGTAGCAAGGGAAATAGGGCACCTCTGGACCCCAGTACACTGACATCAAAGGCTCAGCCAACCAGCCATCGTGGGAGTGGACTTACCACTGGGAGGGGAGGGGTCGGTACGCAGAGGCAGTGCCCAGGCAGGCTCCTAACGTGCTCTCTTCCCTCGGGGGGAGGTACCCAAGGGAAGTGTTTGCTGCTTGGGAGACTGAGAAACTGAGAGCTACGGAATCGCAGAGGACAAGGACTGCACCAGCACTCGCTGGCCTCTGGATAGTAAGGCGCAGAGGCCCAGCGTTGATGAGACCCCGAGAGCTGCCCACTGGAGGGTCGAGCCTCAGGAAATTACCAAGTCTGACCTATAGGATGGAGGGGAGGTAGACTGAGTTCGAGCAGCTGGAAACAGGTACTGTTCTCTAGTGCTCCCAACACCAGGAAGCTCAGTGATCTTGTGGGATCCCGCCCTCTGCCCAGAAAGGAACACCTCACCCCACCCCCCCACCCCCAGCCATATTGGCCAAGTGACTCCCGCCCTGCAGCACAGAGTTCTTGAAAATGAGCAGAAGTGTGTGGGTTATTGTGGAGAGAAAAGGGCAGAGAACAAGAGAAAGCTTTTTGGAAATCAGCAGAAGGTTGAGAACCCACCATGCTGCACCTCTCCCCCAATTCTGATGAAAATGTCCCGCAGCCAGAAGGAGGCACAGACTATCTAGTCTTAGCCATGGGGGCGAAACTAAGGGCCAGCAGAGCCCAGCTAAAGAGGGGAGGTGGCTCCAGACTCTGTCTTGACACTCTAACCTCTTTACTCATTGGCGGACAGGAGAACAAGTCATAGGGCGAGACCAACTTCCCGGTTCACGGGGGAGGGCTGCGCACTGAAGAGGCAGTGTGTGGACCCAGCGATGCTCTCGGGAGCGGGGGGTGCAGGAGAGAGGCAGGTGCCTCCGTCCTTCCAAATCCCCAGGAACAGTGAAATCTTCTTCGCTTGGAACATAAAGGGCAAAACACGGTGCTCAAATGGCATCGCAAATAGGACTAAGAAGACCCTTTAATTATGTTTTGTAACTGTACGTGACTTTGGGTTTTATTTTTCTTTTCCCTTTTATCTCTTCTTTCCTTCTTAGCTTTTTTTCTCTCCTTTCCTTTCCTCCTTTTACATAATATATGGAGAAAAAGTGTCTGTATATCTCAAAAGGAAAATAAGAATAGAACGAGGCAACTGATCTTAACTATACTTTCTGTGGTTCAGTGTGACCCCCACCAAAATTGGAGCCCAAGCTTCCGCTTAGCACATTAACACATTTCAAGTATCTCACAGCTCTCCTCAGCCTCTGATCTCACGTCCCTCTTTCTATATCCTTTCCCGGTTCCCACAGAAATTCTCTCAAAGTTCTCCACAGCACAAAATCCACAGAATCTACAAAATCCTCAGAATCCACAGCACAAAAATACAGTAGAAAATGACAGACAAAAGATAGAAAATGATTCTCCAGACAAGAGCAAGCAAGCAAGCAGGAGTAGCTATCTTATTTTGAGATAAAGTGGCTAAGACATGGTCTCCTGGAGCTGCCACTATTTATTGATCAGGCAGCTTCTGGAAGGGGTGAGGAGTTGTACAGGGGACAGTGAGGTAGAGAGTACTAATGTGAACAGGGTTCTAGCCACAAAGGAACAAGATATTCTAGCGAGAGCAGCTCACAAATTAAGGGAAAATTTGTTTCATTGCATAGATTGATTTTTGCCTCTATAGGAGGCAAAAAATCCAAACACCTTTAGCCACGCTATTGTCCTGCCATCCAAGATGTCACAGCATCACGGGTCATTGAGTCCTGTCCTGTGGCCAGCAGTGTGGGGAGCTGCCCCTTTCACACACACCAACTGCTGGCTTCAGAAGTAAGCCACTGTGAGCTCATAGGCAGACCCAGACAGTTAATATGAAAAGCAAATTTAGGAACTTTTAGCTTGACTAGGGTAGCCTCCTTGAGTTCCTCAGAGGGATGATATCTAGAATATATATAGAATCCAAGAGAAATCATACCCTTCTCACAAATTTAAGGACACAGTCCAAAGATGGGCAACTGAAGTGAATAGACATTTCTCATATGAAAAAGTATGAACAGCAAATAAATACATGAAATAAATTCAGCATCAATGATCATTCAGTAGATTCAATTTAAAACAGTATTGAGATTTCACTTCACTCCAGAAAGAATAGCTATTATCCAGAAATCAACCACTAACAAATGCTGGTGAGACTATGAGGACAGAGGAACCCTTCTCCACTGTTGGTGGACATATAGACTGGCGTAACAGCCAGCAGCCAATGTGAAGAGCCCATAAAATAAAATAAAAAATACAATAAAATAAAACACAGTTATCCCCTTCTAGGCATCATCTTCAAAGAATTAAAAGCATCATACCACAGTAATACATAAATATTTATAGCAACACAATTTGTAGTAGCTAAATCTTGGAATTAGGCCAAATGTTCAATAACTGCTATTGGATACTGGATAAAGAAGATGTGTGGTATTTTTATACAGCAAAGTACTATCCTGTTATAATGGATAAACTTGAAGCATTCCTAGGGAAATGGAAGCCCGTTGAGACATGTTTAAATAGTGCTTTGTTTCCCCAGTGTGAGAAACTGAATGTGTAAGTAAGGGCCAAGATACATAATAGATACTGTGAAGTGAGAAGAAAATGTACAAATGGGAAAGAGAGCAAGAAAGGAGAGAGGGAGAAAATGGAAGAGAAAATGAGAAAAGAGAATGGAAGGAAAATGGAAGCAAAGCTTTTAAAAAATAAGGTGTAGAAGAGGGGTTGAAGGGAGGGGAGAAGTTTGAGGGAGAAAAGAAGAATCAAGATTTCCTATAATGATTGCTTCTCAGCCTTTTGGCTAAGATCAAGTAAAGATTTCCTATGATGCATGTGATCACTATGTACATCTAAAATCTATCAATTTAAAGAAAAGGGGATGCAGGGAGAGGGGCGAGAAGGAAAGGTAAAGGGATAAAAAGTCCGTGGACCATTACAGTCCCAATTGGACTCTAGTGCCAACTATGGGCTTTGAGTGATAACGATGGACTAGTATAAATTCAGTGATTGTAGTAATTATTCCCCCAAGTGGCTGTGGATATTGGGAATGGGATTATATGAAAACACTTCTCTCTATTTTCCACTCAACTTTGCTTTGAACCTAAAACTGCTCTAAAAATAAAGTTATTAATGAGGCAAAAAAGTTTTAAATTGTGCCACTGCTGTTCAGTCCAATACTCAAAATATTACACATAACAACTAAGAAAGAGTAAAGAATAAAAGAGATTCCAATAGGAAAGGAAGAAGTCAAACACGCAGATATCAAGATCCATTGCAATGATGATCCAAGAGCACCATCAGAAGAGTCCAAGAACTAATAAATTCAACAAAATGGCAGGACCAAACACACAGAAACCAACAGCATTTTTGTACCCCAAGAATGAATCCATTGAAAAATATATCATTAAAAATAAAAAACTCATTCAAATTAGTTCTTAAAAATGGAGAGAAAAATACCTGGGGATTAATCTAACCAAGAAATGAAAAATTTCTAAAGTTAAAACTATTATGTTTTGAAAAATGAGATTAAGGCTATTTGAAAATGGTAAGATATCTTCTTTGATAAACAAAAATATGTCATTAAAATATACATATTACAAAAAATGTTATATAGGTATAATGCCATTCCCATCAAAATGTCATCAGCTTTGTTCACAAAACTAGAAAAAATGACTCCACGTTTAGTAATTTTTTTTTTTTTGAGACAGGGTCTCGCTTTGTAGTTCAGGCTGGCCCTGAACTCACTATGTAGCCCAGGCAAGCCTTGGACTCAGCAATCCTCCTGCCTCTGCCTCCCGAGTGCTGGGATTACAGGCGTGAGCCACCACGCCCGGCCGACTCCAAGTTTATATGGCATCAGAAGAGCCCCCAGAATAGCTAAAATAATCCTGGACAACAAGAATAAGTCAGGAGACATTACAGGCTAAGACTTTAAGTTATATTACCAAAGCAACGTTAGTTAAAACAGCATGGCACTCACACAAAAATTAGACTGTGAGACAGATCTTAAAAAAAATTAATCTAATCTTATATACTGAAGAAAACATAGTCTGTAACAAATGGTGCTGGAAAAACATGCAGAAGAATGAATCTTGAATCATATTACCTACTATATACTAAAATCAAATCAAGGGCCAGAGATGTAGTTAGTGGTTCCAGTGGCTGCCTAGCATGTACAAGGTCCCTGGTCACTTACATTTAATGATGAATTTTGACTGTTACCTCACACCATAAACCAGAAATAATTGCAGATGCAGTATTAAAGAAAATAGGAAAAGTAAAGTGATACTTTTATAACAAAACACAGGTTTCCTATGATTTTGTTGAAGTCATTACCTCATGAAAAAAGTCAACATTTTAGCTCCCTATCTCAGGGCATATACAGATAATTTTATCCACGGCAGAACTGCAGGATGGGAAGTCCAAGACAGAGGACTACATAAGTCAGTTAGCCTCACACTGATGCCCAGAAAAGGCTGCTCAAAGGGAAAAATCCTCCTCCAGCTGCTAAAATATCCTCTTTCCGGAAATGTAGAGAAAGTGATTAAGGCATGATTTATGATTCCATGTGTATGTTTTAAGTGTTTAATCCTCTGCTAAAATTTAAAACTATTCATTTCTTTTCAATTCTACTCAAGTACAGTTAAAATAGGTATGTTATCATTAGTGAAAATTTATTTATTTTTGCAAATTCACCCCTTTCAACTGATAGATGAACCAATATATATTTATTTTATTTATATATATATATATTATAATATATAATAATATATTATAATATATATTGATATATAATATATATTTATAAATATATTTATTTACATATTATATAATATATATATGTATATATATAAATGTGCTTCATCCTATGTGATTACTTCTACAATGTTAGCCATGTGCCATCCAAATTCTCCAAAATATCTGAGTTGCTTCTTAGCTTGTGATGCAGGATGGCCATTTACACTGCTGTCAAAACTCCTCTGAAAGACATAATGGAGACGCAAGCCTCTACTCGCCAGACTGGGCAGAATTAAAGAGTTTTCATTGCTGAGTCATCGTGGTAATTTGCTAAAGAGAAGCTATCTAGCGATAAAACCATCACAGAGGAAACAGAAGCCTAGGAAAACAAGAATGAGACTGACAATGCAGTGATGCATTTTAAACCGTCACACAGGAGAAAAGTCCTTCAGTTTAGTCATCTTCGTGTGGAGTGTAATCATGAGTTAAAAAGCTCTACTGTTGCCGGACGTGGTGGCTCACACCTGTAATCCCAGCACTCGGGAGGCAGAGAAAGGAGGATTGCTGAGTTCAAGGCTTGCCTAGGCACATAGTGAGCTCAGAGCCAGCCCGAACTAAAAAGCAAGACGCTGTCTCAAAAAAAAAAAAAAAAAAAGTTCTACTGTTACCATCAGAATGAGTGTATTGTATTAAATTTACCTTGTGCAGGTATACAAACGTGATTGTAAAATTGGTAAAAAATGACAGCATTAGGCTAGAAATAGTTCTGCTAACAGCCACCAGACTTTCTGTCGCCTTCACCTCATGAAACCCAAGCCGTCAGCAGCAGCTTTCTCCATCTATTCCAGGGAGGTGGGAGGCAAACAGAGCATAGGGCACCGAACACAGTAGGGTTTAATAAACAAGGCCTAGAAGTAGTAGATGACCTATTTCATTGTGTAGAACTCAGGAAGCAACCAGATGAAAAGCACAGCAGGGCCGGAGATTTAGCTCAGTGGTTCCGGTGCCTGCCTCACAAGCGTAAGGTCCTGAGTTCGATCCCGGTAACCACATACAGTGCTGGGTGTGGTGACTCACGCCCACCAGCCATCAATACCACATACCACAGTGCTGGGCGTGGTGGCTCATGCCTGTAATCCCAGCACTCGGGAGGCAGAGACAGGAGGATTGCTGAGTTCGAGGCTCGCCTGGGCTACATAGTGAGCTGAGGGCCAGCCTGAACTACAAAGCGAGACCCTGTCTCAAAAAAAAAAAAAAAAAAGCAAGAGAAGTTTCAGGTCACTTCATAGGATCAAGAAAAAGAGAATAGAATGCCTTTGTGGAAAGGAAAGGAAAATAATAGACAAAGCATCAGTCCGGTGTCACGAGTTGTACAGCACAGAGGGGACAACAGAAAGTAAAAACTTACATTAAGGAAAAAAGAGGGAGAAGACAGAACCCAAAGCCAGTAAGAACCGCATCGCTCTGCACCGGGCTTTGGAGCAGCCCGTCCTTAAATATGCTTCTCTGAGCTGGAGGAAAGCCCCTCCGTGAGACCTGCATTCCCAGCCCACAGCCCCTTCCTTGCTTGTGGATTCTGATGACCTCATGTTCTGTTTTCCAGAAAATACTTCTTTCTTACCCCTGGGAACTATTTGCCCTGCACTGGCTTTCTTTCTTATGAAGGTTTCAAGCTCTAAGGCTTTTTTAAAGTCATGTTCCCTAACTCAGGGTTTCCTTTAGAAAAGAGTTCCTTCCAAAACTTAATACAATTTTGGATATATTTCCTGATATCCAGTTGCATGTGGTACAAATCCATCTCACAGTTCCTTAGAAATCACGGTAAAGACTGATATTTTTTGTTCTTCAAAATCTTTAAGGAGATAATTATTTCCAACAACCATGAGGCTTACAGGCCAATATAGAAAATAGGCTTGAGCGGGAATTCCACATGGCAAATCCAATCCTCACTACAAGGCTCACTTGCACTCTGTAAGCAATCTCAACTGTTTTTATTAGTACACATTTGGGGTGCATATAGATATTTAATTGTGGGTAACCAGTGCATGGCCACACCCTCTCTCATTTTTACTTCTCCTTTCCTCACCCTCCCTCCCTTCTCTCCCCATGGCCCTTTTTACAAAGTCTATCTCCCTGTTTCTTTTTGATTTTTGTCCTTTTATTTTTTTAAAGTTTATGTCCCTGTTTACTGTCCTATCCCTTTTTATTTTGCTCTTTTAATTATTTTTACTTTAGGTTTCTCATGTTAGAGAAATCATGTGATATTTAGCCTTCTTTGATTTATTTCCTTCAGCAATATGGTCTCAAGGTGCACTGTCTTGCAAATAATGCACATGTATCCTTCTTTGTAGCTGGGTAGTATTGCATCACACATGTATTTCACTTTTCATTTACTCTTCAGGTGACTGCCATGTAAGTTGCTCTCCAGCCTTAGCTACTATGAACCGTGCTGTGATAAACAGGCACTTGCACATGACGCTGTGATCTGATGACTTTAACTTCTTCATTCAGGGTGTGCTCTGTGGAGACACAGCTGAGTCAAATGGAATCTCTATTTATAATTGTCTGAAGAATCTGTATCCTGATTTCCATAGTGTTTCCAGTAGTTTGTATTTCCACCGGCAACATAGAAGGATTTCCTTTTTCTCCTACATCCTTGTCAACATTTTTTTTTTTTTTGGCTTTTTGAGTATTTGATGAATGCCACTCTTTTTGTAGTAAGGTGAAATCCCAGTGCTTTCATTTCTACTTTTTAGCTAAATTTTTCAATTTTATTCAGTTTTTTATACATAGAATTAGATGTTTCCAATTACATGAAAGTTCAGATTTCCTCCATTGACTTTACTTCTTGAAATTGTCAACATTTTCTATAATGCTTTTTCTGTATTTTTTTACTAAGTACAGGAAAGAAAACAAATTAAGTTCTTCAAAGAACAAACATATCAAACAATGAAGGAAGCAAGTGGTGAAGTGACCCATTAAGAAGAGAATAAGCCTAAGAAGCCGTAAGGAGAATGTGACAAAGACATGAAGATAGTACAAGAAACATGTTCATGTCAGCAGTTTTGAAAAACTACATGAAATTGTTTAATTCATCAAAAGTTACAAAACTTAACATAAAAATAAACCCCGATTGGTAGTGTACCTATTAAGAAAGTAGCACTGTAGTTACAAATATTCCCACAAAATGTGAAGCCCAGTTGTTTTCATAGGGAAGTAAAACAATCTTTTTTCTTTAATTGAGTTTATTGGTACAAGAGTCACATCAGCTCCATATTAGACAACAATTCAGGGGCTAGAAAGCAAATCATTGCCAGCCTACTTTAGATCTAATAGCAAACCAAACAAAAGAAAACCAAAAGCCTGCCTGTTTGAGAACATGCCTGCAACAGACAGTCCTACATAACTAGCAAATCAAAACTATAATCAAATACAGAATGACCCTTAGGAGGATGATGGTACAAATGTTATATATGAATAGTAATCACCAGGTAAATACATTAAAAAAGAAAAAATAACTTCAAAAGACAGTCTTTGTGAAATTGAACACAAGTTCATACTGTTAAAAGCAAAATCTTAGCACATTAAAATAAAAAAGCATTTACTAAGTCTGGCCAAACTGATGTGTAGGTGATCTCCCATTTAAAAAAAAAAAAAAACTTAGTCACCTTCTTCCTCTCCTTCTCCTCTTCTTTCCCTTTTTCTTCTTCCTCCCCTTCTTCCCCCTTCCTCCTCCTGTTTTTCTCCTTGTTTCTTCTTCTTCTTCTCCTTCTTTCTCCTTCTTCTTATTCTTCTTCTTCTTCTTCTTCTTCTTCTTCTTTTTCTTCTTCTTCTTCTTCTTCTT